>WEIT01038175.1:5860-37000 GCA_013389985.1 Dryoscopus gambensis
GGGGCCCGGGACAGCACCCAAGATGGCGGCGGGTGAGGCGTGTGGCACGCCCCGCCTCCTCAGCCCGCGGGGGCCGGGGGCCGTGGGCTTTAGCGGCTTTCCCCACACCCTTCATTTCCCTACGGTCTGCCTGCTCTTCCTCCTTTCCCTTCCTCCACCCGCCCCCCTGGTATTAATATTGTCCCCTGTATTGTAAACCTACTGCTATCGGGCACATCTTCTGTTACGGAGGTTTTCTTGCCTTGTCGTTGCTGCATACTTCTGAGCGGCAGTAAAATGTTAAGCAGTAGTTTGACGTTTGGAGAGTAGCTGGAGGAAACGTGCTGTGGTCCTGGAAGTTACTGGTCCGTGCCCCTCACGTGAGGAGATTCAGGTGGTTCGTTTATAGAGAAGGCAGACTGGATAACAGAGCCTGTCCCACAGGCCTCAGCTTGGGCCGTTCATCAGGTGCTTCCCTCTCCGTCAAAAGCTGAGGTTCTGTGATGCTACTGATGCAATACTCCTAAAACAAAGCAGTATGCTGTACGTTAATGGAAGATCTGTTAAAAAATTGTTAGATGTTTGTGCTCTATTTGGCTGTCAGGTTCATGGCAGGATGTGGCTGATGTTCTAATCCTCTGAGCATCCCAATGTGTGCCCCGCCCCCACTGCATGGATGGCTTTGTTACGATAAATCACAGTCTGTGGGCCACTTCAAAAGATGGGATATTGCAGTGCAGCAGCTTTAAAGACTTGGGATTTTCAACTTCATTCAGTATATAATTAATAAATGGGAGAGCTTTGTGACAGGGTGTAAAAGAGGAGGGAATGAAAGATCAGTTTGTAGAATGTGGTTTACTGATGAAGTTGATAGTTCATCTCATCTTTTTCGGAGATGTTTAATGTTGAACCTTTGTCACCTCTCTGTCAAGAAGAGTGTATTTTGGTCAAGAATGTCAGGTAAATCCATCAAGGAAAATGGATTTTGCCTCTTCTCTGGTAACTGAGATAATCTATTTCATAGCAGTACCTTGATCTGGTTTTTATTTGAATGGGACGAGAATACCAGCTATAATTTAATTTTCTAGCTAGCTTTTCTCTTAGCTTACTGAAGAATGTCAAGAAGCTTGACAGGAGTAGAAAGACCCAGTGTTTGCAACAGATTAGATCCTTTACTGTTGATGGCTTGTTATGTCATGCTTAAAGAAAAAAAAAAAATTACTCCTTTGGGGCATTGGCAGCACTTGGCAGACATAATACAGTTTATGTGGCTGTAGGGTTTGATATTAAAGATGTGGTATTTTAAAATGAATATGCTGGGAATACAGGTGAGTTGTTAGTTGGTATATATTTAGGTGAGTCAAGCTGACAGTGCTTGAGAAGGCTTCCTGATTCAATGTCCTCAGGAAGGTAGAATAATAGTTCTTTCAGGTACTTTGCACCCAGCTGGTACAGGGAGGATTTCTGTTTGAATCTTGCTTCCTAAGAAATGTGAGAGCTGCTTTAGGCATGTGTCCATAGCCAAAATATTTTTAGTGGCTAGTTTGTGCTCACTGTGGACATTTGGCTTTTTAACCAAAATGTTAGTAGGACTTTAAAGGAAAAAAAGTTAATGCTTTTAATGAAAGCATTTGCATGCAGTTACATAATTGAACTTAAACATGCTCAAAGTTTTTCCTGCTTTTGACTACCAGCTGAATTATTTTACCATCCTAAGGGAAACCCAGCTATCCTCTGCCGACATTCTGGGAAACCTGTTACTAAGGGAACAACGTTTTATTTTTTTAAACTTTCCTTTGGGAAAGCAGAAGCTTTTTCTGACTAAAATGCTGCTGGAAATGAGCCAAGACCTGGAAATTGGCAGGTTTCTTGGGGGAGGTTAGGATTTCTCCGGGAATGCAGAATGTACTGGTCTATGCTAGCATAATTACTGTTTTGAGAGTCTAAAATACAAGAAAGTAACAGCAAAGATAAGTTCAAGCAGTTTAAAATACATTGTTTATGTGAACTGAGTTATACAACTAACACCATTTTGCCTACATGTGTTTCTAGGACCAAAAATAATTATCTGTGCTGATTTCTTAGGTGTTCATGAGTTGAACGTTAAATAATTTTTTAGAGTTTGTTTTCCTGTCCTCCACTCCCTCATTCCTGAAGTAGGTTTTTTTCAGAGGTGCTCTGGACAGTCACAGCGTTACTCAGTTACTCACATTTATGCTACATATGTCTGTTTGCTTGATAGAGTCATCGCTTCTTTGTCACTTGCGGAGCAGCTCCAGCTCTGAGCCAGGAGGAAGATCTGAACCTGCTAAGCAGTCACTTAAGAAACCAAAGTTACCAGTAGGTCGGTTTGATGAACCAGAAGAGTCTAGTGTAGAGAAGGAACCCCTGGAAAGTAAGTAATGTTTTACAAAATTGAAAGCTGTGTTTTAAAGGCAAGGCTGTGAGATGCTCTGCTGATGGCAGTTTAAGAAGATGACAGGCATTCAGCACTCTATTTAGAATCATTTTCTAAGTTTACTGGTTCTGAAAAAAAAACAGAGGAAGGGCAATGGGCGCAAGTTGCAGCAAATGGTGCACCAGGGAAGAAGTCTTCAGAACAACCGTGGTCAAACATTCTGAAAAGTCATGCAGAGAACCTGGAATTCCTCTGCTCTTGAAGATAGGCAAATTTGCCTGGGTGTCTTGACTTAGTACCAGCCCTGCCTTGAGCAGGGCTGGAGCCAAGTGCTTGCCAAAGGTGCTTTCCACCACCACAAACCATTGCATGATTCAGAGAAATGTAGCTGGTATTGGTCTGTAATAGTACAGCTGTAAATGGTGCCAGTAAACTCATCAGGGCACCGGCTACTTTGTATTATTCGAAAGGCCTGTTTTATTTCTTAGTCCACAAAGTATTTCTAATTCATGCTGCGTTTTGTGGGCATCCTCTCTTAGTCTTGCACGTAGGGTTTTGAAAAGAAACAATTGATACTGAGTTTGCTGAGCAGCTCGGTGGGGCCAGGGCAGATCTAACGAACTGTTACTGGTGTTGTGTTCTGGTGACCTCCGTGGGGCTGCATGTGCAGAACCTGACAAGATTGAGACAAACATACATCACTGCTGAACTAAATAGGAACATACATTTTTTTGTAAGATGGGAGAAAGACAGAATCTCTTTCTTTCTCCTTTTTAATTAGTCATCTTCACTTAACTAAAAGCGATAGTCATGCTTTGTATAACTCACCATAGTGTGATGTTCTGCTACAGTTCATCAGTAGCAATAACCCATGTTTATCTATTTTGAGGTCTCTAGGACAAGCTTTTTAGTGTATCAATAGATTACTATAAATATCCAGATGACAAACTGACTGAAAAATCATAGAATGGTTTGAGTTGGAAAGGCCCTTAAAGATCATCAAGTTCCAGCACTCCTGCCACGGACAGGGGTACCTTCCACTAGACCAGGCTCCTCAAAGCCCAGTCCAGCCTGGGCTTGAATATTTCCAGGGATGGGGCATCCACAGCCTCTCTGAACAACTTGTTCCAGTGCCTCACCACCCTCACAGTAAAGAATTTCTTCCTAATAGCTAATCTAAACCTACCCTCTTTTATTTTAAAGCCATTCCCCCTTGTCCTGTCACTACACACCCTTGTTAAAAATCCCTCTCCAGCTTGTTTAAAGGTCCTCTTCAGGTACTGGGAGGCTGCTAAAAGGTCTTTCCAGAGCCTTCTCTTCTCCAGGCTAAAGAACCCCAATTCTCTCAGTCTTCTCTCAGTTTGTCTTAATGGGAGAGGTGCTCCAGTCCTGTGATCGTCTTAGTGGCCTCCTCTGGACTTGTTCCAACAGGTCCACCTCTTCTTTGTGTTGGGGGCTCCACAGCTGAACACAGTACTCTTGGTGGGGTTTGGGCTTTTTATTTTTATTTTTTAAAAACAAGTATTTATGATACAATGTTGGGGTCACCCAGCCCACTGGGGGCTGTGACAGGGAATTCTCCCCCAGACTTGAGTGACAGGCTTCTCCTAAGACACAGTTTGCTCCCAGTTCTGTTCCTTTGATTGATCTGTTGTTTTCCCTGTCCCTTTATCCCTTCCCTGTTTTTCAATTTGCCTTTGTAACCTGGTCCCTCCTTATTGGTCCCTTTGCCCTGGTCCCGTCTGTGTCCTGCCTTGCAGCCTGATATCCCGTGGAACCCTTATATAAACCCAAACCCCCTCACCTATTTGGGCTTTGGCCTCTGGTTCCCTTCATGATGAGGTGATACACGGAAGTAAAACCTCGTCTTGCATTGCCATGCTAAAGATCCTTCCTTGGCTCTTTTGTTGCCTGCAGTGTGTGTGCGTGCCAGCTGCTTCTCTGACTAAAGCTGGTGCTGCCTGCTTCACCCCTATGGGAGTCTGACCCCTCCTGAGCTGCTTCCTCCGGGAGCCACCCAGACATGGAGGCTCGACTAACGGGGCAGAACGGGGGCCTTGGTGCATCCGAGCTCGTCACCAGAAGCGCAGTGGCTCTGCCAGAGCGGCTCCAGCCCCCGTGGAGACGTATTTGGAGGGTCGCAGCACCCCTCATCTACCACACTGCAACAATACAAGAACTTAGAAAGAGGCAGTGCAAAGAATAACTTTAAACTATTTGCAGCAAATTAAACACAAGTTTCTTCTGCCCAACATCTTCATGAATTAAACATGAACAAGTTAGTGAAACATTTTCTTCTCGTTCTTCTATATACAGGATATATTCTGCCTTACCATGTAAACAGGAAGCCAGGTCTGAAAGCACTAACATCTTAGGGAAAAGAAATACAGACTGATGTATAGTCTCTGAAAGGAAGGTAGCAGAGTGCCCACTGGAAGCAGAATTTCCTTCATCTGTAGACAGTACTTCATTAAATCCCTCAAACACATTAACATGCCCTTCTGAACAGAGTTGGTAACTGCTTCAGTTCTTGGAATGTAGTCTTCTTGGATAAACTTGGCTAAAGTCATTTTCCAGAACTGGATGTGATACTGTTTCACGAGAGTATTGCCACTCACCTCCAGAAAATTAAAAAGTATCATAGCTATCAGAGGCTCCATATTCAACATCCAAGCAAGCCAGCACCATGCATAGTTCAGTCCATGAGGATGTGCCCCTTATTTATTTCCTTAAGGCCACCAGAGCTGAATGATAGCAGCATAAAGACAAATAATTCCTGATGTTCATTTAAGAAACTGATCTTGTTCTTCCACCTTAGGATCCTTAATTTCATGTCCAAAATCCTCAGATACTCTTCCACAGAAGTCCCCTCTTTTCATACAGGGTAAAATGGCACTTTTTGTGCAGTAGAGCTAAAAAAGGTCTCCAACTCCAGAGTGTATTACCCTGAGGCCACCACAGCCATTGGGAAAGGTGCATCATGGTGGAAAGCTACTTCTGCTTCTTCTTCCACAAATTTCTTGGCAAGTTTGGCATTATATTATTGTATTACAGTATCATCATTCCTGTATTATAGAATCACCTCTGTGCAATTTCAGATTGTGGCTCACTTGAGAACTAATTCACAGTTGGAGTTACTGTGTAAGCAGCTGTTTAATTCTCATCTTTTTATTTCCAGGACAATCAATGCCATCACTGCTTCATTTAAAACATGCATAATCAATATCTTTTGTTGTTTGCTTAGGTATTCCAGGTTTGGAGCAAGACTCAAGGTCTCCTTAGTTGCACCTGTATTTTTTACATGTAACACCCGCAATAGTTTGAAAACTGCCTGTTGTGTTATTAGGAAAAAACTAAGAGTTGAACCTTGATGTGGGAATTCCCACTGCTCTGTAGCTATCATGGAGAAGTCTTTTGAGCATCTGTATCCGCTGTCAGCACATCAGTAGTGCTTTGATATTGGGATGATGACACATACAAAATAATACTAGGTGCATTTGCACCTAATTTGGTATTGCCAGAGGTGCTCAAATACAGACATTTCTTTTCCTGGTCTGCATCAGTTATAAAACGGGCATCCTGGTATGTCATCCTGTATAGCCTGTAGCTGCGTGAGTTTCCTCCATCACTTTTCTGTTTGCCTGCTGTCCATAATTTCTGTCGTTGTCTTTTCTCATTTTCTGCCTTGCAGCTCATTACGTGTGTTGCCCACCAGGGCTGAGTTAGGGATATGACTGAGGGAGTCCCAAGTTAGGTGTATATATGGGAAGCTCCGGAGAATCAGTGTCGCAAGGGGCACGTGAGGTACTGTGAGTTTCTGGGAGCCCCGCAGTCTAGTGCAGGATGAGAGACAGCCTAGGATGGTGCTGTGCACACAAGTACTTTGTGGCTTGGTGGTCTGAGTTAACTATTCTTAGGAGATAGCCCTGAATAAAGGTGCACTGAGTAGTGTAAGAATGTTGGCTGAGGTGCAGAAAGCTCTGTGGTGTTTAAGAAAGTAGCATGAGCTGGCAGGGTGCTTCTCTTTTGTAGCAGGGTAGGGGGTTGGATGAAAAGCCAAACATGATCTGGCAGTGTGTGATTGCAGCCCAGAAAATCAGCCAAATCCTGGACTACATCAAAAGCAGCGTGGCCAGCAGGTCAAGGGAGGTGATTCTCTCTCTCTACTCAGCCCTCATGAGACCCTGCCTGGAGTGCTGCATCCAGCTGTGGGCTTCTCAGCACAGCAATGGGTCCATAGGAGGTACACAAAAGATGATCAAAGGGCTAGAGTATTTCTTCTACCAAGACAGGCTGAGACAGCTGGGGTTGTTCAGCCTGAAGACGAGAAGGCTTTGGGAAGATCTAACTGTGGCCTTCCTAAGCCTAAAAGGGGGTTCAGTACCTTAAGGGGGTTTATAAAATGGAGGGAGGGAGTTTTCATGCAAGCAGTGACAGGACAAGGGGCAATGGTTCTAAACTGAAAGAAGGCAGATTTGGATTAGATGTTAGGAATAAAATCTTTACTGTGAGGATGGTGAAGCACTAGAACAGGCTACCCAGTGAAGCTATGGATGCCCCATTCCTGGAAGTGTTCAAGGTTAGGTTGAAAACATCCAACCTGGATGTTTTAAATACAAGACTAATTGAATCTTGACTAAAATTCGAGCTAAAATTAAAACTGAGTGCTTAAAATTAGAGACCTAAACAAACAGCAAGTGACCTGGGGTTTTAGATTTAGTGAACATAAGTAGAGCACGCCTGAATGATGCAAGTTCTGGCTTGAGAAACTCTGATGCTTTAATGCCTCTGGACATTCAGTTGCCTCTTTATTTGCAGAATTGAATATGATCATACATACTGCTGATAGTAGTAAAAAAACCTGAAGTTACTTTTGTAGGGCTCTAGGAAATGTTTAACTCAAGATTTCCTTTCAAAACAAAAAATAATTGATTTTGTATTTGAAAATGAAACTAAAAGGAAAACATCGTAAATGATTACATCTTTGTATTTGTCAACATTACAGAAATTTTAATGAACTTTCCCTGTTATTTTAGAATTCCCTGATGGAATCAATCCTACTACAAAAGAGAGGGGTGGACCTAGAGGCCCTGAACCTACACGATTTGGAGACTGGGAGAGAAAAGGACGTTGTATAGATTTCTAATATTTAAATGTCTGTATTGCTAATAAAATATTTCTGGTTGCTGAAAAATATAATGTACAGAAAAAAATCTCACCTGCATTTGTCATGGAGATTATTGTTTCTGTCATGCCACCACATTCTGTCATGTGATGAATTTTCTGAATAACACAATGTAATCAAACACAGTGCTGCAGCTCAGATTATGGAGCTGTTAGTGGCTCAAGGTCTGCCTGATCTTTAATGCTATTTACACTGTGCAAGTATAAATGGAAGTATAGTGATGTGAAATTGGTAGTCAGGGGCTTAATGAGGTGTATAAGGGCTTGTATTTCTTCATGAATGTAAAGATTTATGTGGGGTTGTAAAAGTGTTGGAAGAACTTCACATTTCATGAACCTGGACACCATTCATGAGTATAACCAACTCTGAGGAGATCTGTAGGTCACTGATTTCACACAGTGGTTCCCTGGTAAAAGCCCCTTTACTCAAGAGCTTTCCCCTCTGTCCCCATTGCAGTGAGTTGGGTGTTTTTTCATGTTTATAGAGAGGGGACAGTCTTGTCTCTGATTGAGGACTGTAAATAACACGATGGAAAAGGAGACTTAATTTGGAGAGGGTCAGCTCTTGATTGCAAGTATTGTAGAGGTGCTCTGTTTGCAATTCTAGAACACTGTTCTTTATCACCTGTCTTCTTCATGCTATTTGCATTTTCTTTAGTAAGTGGAGGTGCCCTTTTGCACATGGCCTAAATGCTCCTTGGGAAAAATGCAGCAATGCTGTCTGAAACCTTATGGTCAAAGGGGACAAATTCTGTTAGACTGCAGGTCTTAAAACTAAGTTATCTGGCATCAAACTAAATATCTTTCAGTCAGACTGAGCTCAGTTTTTCATTCAAGAATTTGCCTAGTCATAAGTACTGTAGTAGAGGAGTAGTAGAGTGCAAATCTACCGTTGTGTGGGTACTTACTAATGAGAGCAAGTTGTCATTATTGAAATGTGTGAACGTGTGCTCTATTTCTGTGCAAGTTCTTTTTGGTAGCTTGAACAAATGGATCTTCTCTAGTCACAGAATCAGAGAAAGGTGTGGGTTTTGCATTACTCTGGCTCTGTGTGGGCTTTGCCCAGCTTTGCCTTTGCATGGTTTAACTAGAGCATTAAAGTGTGTTGGTCTTGTCACAAATCTGCGCAGCCTCCCCTAAAACTCACTTGACTGGCAGCCAGTGGGGGAGCTCCTTGTTGACATCTGACAGTCTGTGTATCCAGTGTGTATGTTATGGACATAGTCTTGCTCTAGTTGTGAGCTTGGATGTTTGTCTCGCTGTGTTAATTCCCTACAAAAATACTGAACCTGTTCAGCTATACATTTATAACCAAATACCTCACTGACAAGCAAAATGAGATTAACAAAAGCCTGATTCTCATAAAAGGTGTTAATTAGTGGTAATTACATTTTGAACCTTTAAATTCTGCAGCATGGTTTGGTTATTGGAGAATTGGTTTGTATTTATATCTGATTCATTCTAGTTTCCCTTCTGTAGAGTGGCAGATCTTTCCAAAATCTATTGACATTTTCTTTTTTCTTTTTTCTTTTTCAGTTACCTAAATATAGGCTGTCAGCTATCTTTAATATATGCTGTTCGTTAATTATTTCTGGTAATGTTTTGCCTTTTCAGTTGCTGGTGTGTTGGAAAATACTTTCTCACACAATACATCACCTTTTCAAATAGGAAGTGGAAATTTTAATTGGAAGCTTCTGCCTTTTCTGCATCATTATTAATAGGCTTAACTTCTTAATTTGCAACGAGGCAGTAAAATACTGCAGTTATTTTATTTTTAATTCTAAATCTTCTCCATGGATTGTTGCATGACTTCATTATCTTCACATACCAGGTTTTACCCTTCCCAGCACACACTCCATGAATGTTTACCTGGTTCCACTTCTTGGCATTCCTGATTTTCAAATCTAATGGCTTTCTTCAGCATCAGCTGCAGGTGCATTCCTCCCTGGATGCACAACCACACTGTTTTGATTTAGCATACAAGGAACTGGTCTCACTTTTCCATTATTTTCCTTACATTTCAGTTGGTTATCTTCCGTCTCCCTCAGCTTTGTGATTAAGGGCTGACCCAACTGCTGACCAGGCCCCCCCTGCTTGTCTTCTTTCATGCAGGTGATGACTGCTGCTGTCAGAGCCACAGGCGGGCAGTCCTTCCTGTCAGAGCTCAGGCAGGTCCTAGACAGTAGCACCTGAAGTACCTGGATTTGGGAGATAATTCCGAGAGCACTGTCATCTAATAAGATGACCATAAGACCAATAAGATCCAAGAAGACAGAGTGTCTCATAAAGGCAGGGATTTTGCTTTCCTTCAAAAAATAGAATCACAGAATAATTTAGGTTGAAATAGACCTCTAAGATCATCAAGTCCAATCATTAACCCAGCACTGCCAAGTGTGCCACTAAGTCATGTTCCTGAGTGCCACATCTACACATCTTTTAAATACCTCCAGGGACAGTGACTCAACCATTTCCCTGGGCAGCCTGTTTTAAGCTTGATGGCCCCTTTCATTGAAGAAATTTTTCCTAAAATAAAAAGGCTGTTGTTAAAAATACCTGATTTTTTTTTAACGTGTTATAAATAGCCGAAAAGGAATTGATGCATGGGAAACACAGGAATACCACTTCAGTCTTGAGCAACTTCAGGCCTTTTTTACCACCTCTCAGGCTGGTGCCAGTAACCACCTAGTATTTGCTTAACTTGTTTATGGAATGTGTCAATAAGACGTAGGAAACTGAACATTTGGGCAAAATAATAAAGAGCCAAAGAGTGAATGCCAAGGGGCCCTCTTACGTCATCCGGCAATCTGGCATTTGCCAAAAAGAGGAGCCTGGGGCTCCAGTAATAATGAAGCACAAAATCCTACAGTACTGCAAAATCTCTTATGGTACCTGTCAAAAGTAATCATAGTTTGAATGTAACAAATGATACAATGATATTATAGGGTATAAATGATCCTTTCTCTTTGTTTTCTTGCAGTGCCTGCAGTTAGGAAAGCAGCACTTCAGCACTTTTTTGGAGCTGTCTTCCTGCTCTTCCCAGATAATTACTATTAGCAATTCACTGGAATTTAGCATTAGGGTAAGAAAATGGCTTGAGGCATTAGCTATTAAATCAGCCATAGATATGTTTTTATCATAAATACTGATTGAATCTTTTTTTGTAGCTCTTTTTGTTAGTATAAACAGTGAAAAGCAGCAGGGGTTATATCCTAACATTTTCTGTTAACTTTCTGGGAGACAGGAAAATTGTTCTGTGTGTGTAAGCAAATTCCTGAAGTACTGCAAGACGCTTGCTGCTCTGTTTTATTTTCTTTACTAAAAATCTGTATGTTATGTTTCTGCAGTAGGTTTTCTCTTTTCAACTTGTTTGTGCTACTTGGTGTAGATACATTTGGTACATTATTAAAATTATGAAGCCTTTATTGTTTGAAGGAATTGCACCATAATTACTTCATTACAAAATACATGAAGTTTCAATTTACAGATAAAGAAAATATTTGCTGTATATTGCCTTGTTTGGAAAGTATGTATTTCAGTGTTGATTTTATTACGTTAAAACACAAGATACATAATAGAATCACAGTAAAATTATGTTGTGATATAAAATTATGCTGTGATGGTAGCATATGTTTGTAAAGGACCATAGAATGTTGTTATAAATATTTACTACTTTCTTCAGTTGACTGCAATAAATGATGACAAATTCCAGTGGTCTGTAGTGACAGATACATTACGTGCCTTTCTATGACCCTTATTTTGGTATTCTTATTGAAAAAGCACCACACAATCTTGTTCTGAAATGTCAGGAAAAGGAGCAAAACTGCATTCATTTATAAGAGAAGCAGATTTGGTAGTTCTGTGTTTTTTGTAATTGTTCATGAGTCAATAACATAGCATCAAGCATATCAGAGCATAAGGAAATTATTTGAAATGTGTCTCTGTGTGCTGCTGGAGATGAAAACCATGCGCATTTGTGGTCACTTTCTTGCTTTTGTAAAATGCAATATAAAATGCAATATAAAAATTAAAAATAGCTGGTGGTTGGTGTTCCGTGTCAGACCAGCTTAGATGTGCAGGCTACATTCTAATGTGGGTACAGCTGTGCTCCCTCTTCCAGCTCTGTAACTGCTGCTCGTTTGGGGGTAGTCACATGTTATCTTCCCAAACACTTCTGTCCCGGTAGATGTTGAATCTTAGTTACGATATGGCAAATCCTGAGAGAAGAGCTCTATTTAAAATGAGTGCTGTGAGGGGCGGAACTAATGAAGTTCTGTTTCCTATTAACATCTTACACCTCCTGCAGATGGAGCATCTTTCTCCATGTTCCTGTGTTGATTGACATTATCTCCACTAGGCCAAGATGGGGCATCTTTCTGCCCATCTTTTCCCCATAAGAGGAATTATTTGGACCTCTTTTCCAGCCACTGATTTCCACAGAGCTTTCAAGAGCTTAATTCTCTTAATGTCTCCCTTTGACACCTTTTCAGAATAGATTGGAGTTGCTCACTGACTTTTGAAGTGTGGGGGCAGTGCAGATACTGGCCTCCCGTCCTTTGGAAACCAAGTTGCTGAATGACTTTGACCATATGTATTTTCTTCAGAAATATTCAGCATCTCTCTGCATTTTTTTGCTGTGATAATGGATTTCTTTTCCCCCCTCAAATAATATCAGAAGCGCCAATTAAAGCTTACAGCAGGAAAGTCTTTGACATGCATTCTCCAGGCATTAAATCTCCCAGTCACCTACAGCCTTGTGCCTGTAAAAAACTCACATATTTTAATGGGATTGCCATTTTTAGGGTGAGAGTGTTCAAAGCAGCTCTTTAGGGTCCTTACTTAATTCCATATTAAATTATATTAAAGCTGCCATACATGGCCCGTCAAAACAAAGCTGTAATTCTCAAATGTTAGCCTCTGACAAAGTCAGGTGAGCTATGCAGTGGTGGTCAGGTTAGTTCTAGAAGCCAGATATTGAACTATAGCTTACACTCTCCTAATTGACTGTTTTAAGTGACTTATGTAGCCGTCTGTGCTTCCTTCCCAGTTGTAATGCTGGGAGATGCCTCTAAAAGGTAGTCTTGTCTTAGTATGAGGAGAGTTTGTCATTACAGATGGTGAATGGGGGTGTTTTAAGGGCACCCTCCCCACTGACTTTAAAGGCTGCCTAAATAGCTGTCCTAAGCGAGATGCATTTGGTGTCAGCGCCATGGTGGTGACAAGGGAAGCCAGGGTGTCTGTGAACATGAGTGTGAACTGCTCAGTTCCTCAGAGGGGGAGGGTTGCAATGAGGCAAAAGGACCTGCAGTGCTTTTGCTGCCTGCGCCCTTCCCAAATGCCGCTGGCAGGGAAGGGGATGTCCAGGGCCAGCTCTTAGACACCTTGTAAAAGGGAATTACATCGTCCTAAAATGAGAGGAAAAAGGCTGAAGCTAATACTTTTAAGTTCCTTCTGCCTGTCCACCTCCCAAACAAATGCCTACAGCATGATACAGCCAGGAGGGTAACACTGAACATCCTTATACTCAGGTGACAAGAAGTATCTCAAAACTACAAATTAGTTGGGGTTTTTTCCCTAATAAGGGTGAAGTGTATCAACCTAACAGCAGTCATATCTGATGTGCTGCTGAGAGCAAGCCAATATCAAAATAAAACTGGCAGACTAGGAAAAAAATCATGTATTTGCTCGGCAAACATTTAGTCTGTGTGACTTCCTTGTGAGAGGCTAAAGAACAAAGGATGGTATGTGTCCAGTTACTATTGGAAAGCTGGGGAAAATTTCACATGTCTTAAAAGACAGACGAGCAAGTGTTGCTTAGCTCAGGGAGTATCCTGCTTTTAGTTTATGTTTTACCCCAGGGCTTTCACTTACAAGTTCTACAGTATGTATGTGTGATCTTTAGACAGATTTTTTCCCAGATTATTTTCTTGAGACAGGATTGCAGTAGCTGTTTGGTCTGGCAGACATATTGTTTCATTCTCCCTGCTTTTTTTTCAACCTGATAATGACAGCTACAGGTCTTTTATTTCTACATTGCATATTATTTAATTTCACTTTTACTTTTTGCCATCCTTGAAGTGGTTTTTTTGATAGGCTGTACCCTTAGTTTCTCTGTAGTAGTAACAGGGGACTTCATAAAATTAATCACAAATTTGCAGGTGTTTCTCCCTCTGCTTCCTTTCTTTGAAGGAAATCTTTTGATAATATGGGGCATTTTTGTATGTGAAGATCTTACAGTCAAGAAAGATAATTGGAACTTCTCTAGTTGCATTCGACTCTCAAATTTAAGTTTTTTATTCTGTCAAAATCTAGTTTTTGTGGGAAGTCAAAGATGTAAAGAGAGAGAAAGAGATGCCTCTAAGAAGTAGCATCAGTCTCCCTGAAAGTTTTAAACATAAACCCAAACTCATTTCAAGGTCTCTTTGGTGAGGGTGAATTAGCTTGTAGGTTACATTATTTAGCTTTTTTCAGAGCATGTAGCTGTGGTCCAGTCTGTCCAGTCAGGACATTCTGGTATGTCAGGACAGTCCCAAAACAAGCTTTGATGGTTTGATGTCTTAGTTTGCACGGAGAAATCCCATGCTAAAATAGTACACATCTGACTGGTAGGTACATTGTAGGCTCACCTGTGAATGTGGGCATCAAAACTATCTGAAATGGCAGAGAAATTCGAGCAAAAGGGCTCAGAGAAGCAGCTGGTTACCTTCTAGTCCTATTGTCATCTCCACTTTGAAGATAAGCTGGAATTTATTCCTTCTCAAGAACAGAAATCTCAAAAAGGTGTCTGTACCTGCCACTGTTCCAGGAGATGTGCTGCATCCTCTTGTCCCCTGTCTCAGGAAGACCTCTGATGTGAGAGCACCTGTCGGGGAGAGGCTGGATGACACTGAACAGGAGGCAGCAAATGCGCATTTGGGCAGCTGACCACCAGATGGTCCTTCCTATAAAACCCTTTGTAGAGAACTGTGGATAATACTGGGTGTATCACAGAGGCCTGCTGGGCTCCACAAACCCTGTGTGAGGGGAAAAAATGGAATGCTCAGTGCAGGATTTATGCAGCTACTGTGGTGCTTCAAAGGAAGCCAGAAAGCAAAACAGCACAGGGATGCAACAAAACGGTAAGTATTTTCATTTTGCCATATTATTGAAATGAGGGTGCCTAGAAAATGAGGTGACCAGTAGTGTGCTGTGTTATGGAGGGGAGGGCAGGCAGCAGTAGGCTTCTCCACATGAGCTGCACCAGGCCTGGGCTTAACCTGGACCCTGAGCCCCAGAAAACAGGTCTCTCCTGTTGGAGTCTTTCCTTCCATTCTTGTATGTCAAGGTCACTGTAACATCTAACTGATCTTTTATTATAGCCTTTTTTTTTGTTGCAGCAAGCCCTGCAGTGCTGGTCTGGCTGGGATTTCTGCATTTCAGAAAACCCCAGCTGACCAAGAAAGCCCTTCCGCATGTCCACCAGCAGGTCCCTCCTCATGTACCTCCTTTAGCCCAAAATGTTTTGAGCTCTTGAACTGGCAGCTTGTGGAGGTAGGTGATACCCTGTCCCTTGCTAAGAAGAATGGCCCTGACCTGCAGTGCTGCTGCATGCCTTTCAGGTCATCAGCAGAAAATGGAAAATTTACTTGTTTGTTTTATACCATAATAGAAGTTTCAGTTCTTAGCTCTCTTTTGTGTTTTTCCATCTCTGCTTTGACATGATTCTAAGATTTTTTTCCTGTCACAGAAGTAAGTGTGTCTTTTCTTTCAGTTTATAGTAACAAAAAAATGGTTATGTCCTTTCAGATTGCGTTGAAACGGGACTGATGGCAGGTTAGTATTAATGATGGTATTAGTTTAGACCATAGTGGCACTGGAAAACGTGGTGTTGGTTTGTTGTCTCTGAGCAGAGGAAAGAACAATTCCTTCCGGCCTTTAGGAGAAAACTAATGTGTTATGGAACTTGCTTCATCATCTCCTGGTTACTGGGTGAGAAATGGTAACGTATAGAATAGATGATGAGTGGGGATACGGAAATTTGGCAAGAAATCCCTCTAACATTTTGAGCTGCCTCATCTGTACGAAATTCTCGTCCAACCTAATTTGGGAATAGCGGCCCAAATTTCACTTTGTAGTCCACAGAACCCTTTCTATCTGCAGTACTTCAACAGCCAGACACATATTTATAAAACTTCAGGAGTGGTCTGGATGTCATACTATTCTGGACACACAGCAGACATTTCCTTAAGCCTGTGTCTTGCCCATTTTTAACTTTGTTTTTTAAAAGTTAGGCTGTCTCTAAGGAAGTTGCCTCATCAGAAGCAGTTTTAGCATGGATATGCTGCTTTTCTAAACTCAAGGACAAAAGATGTGGATTAACTGTAGATTCTGGGAAGGGTTCAGTTTGCTGGAGACTGATGCTGATGCCTTGGTAATTTGTTGACACTGATGCCTTCTCCAGCTACCTACAAACAGAGACTAGACAAGAGTAAGGGAATAAAGGTAGGTATTTATTTGAAAGGCCTTCAAAGGTACACCCTGGGGAGCCAGAGGCTACTTCCAAAATGGACCCCAAGATGGACGACAGGTCATGAGTTCTTCACACTTTTATAGGTTTGGTCCAGTTACATATCAGCATAAATTCACCAATTAAAACTTTAGCTTTCTTCAATTTCTTCACCTCTCTAGAGGCCCTAGCTTACACTTTTGGGCCTAGGACAGTCTGAGTGTCCTTGAATAGCAAGCTCAGAGAAGCTTTGTTGTGTCTATCTGGCCTAGGAGAGCAGCTAACAAGCTACAAGAAACTTCAGAGTTACACACTAGGTGATACAGGATTTGAAAAGTATGAAAGTTAAAATCTAAGGCATCAGCACTGATTGGCATGCAGTGTCATTTCCTTAGGCCATAAGCAGTAGAACGCACTGCAGTGCTTCCCTGGTGGCATACAGCAAGAGCAAGTTCTGCGGGAAGGCAGTCAGCTGAGTTTCCTGTGGACAGTAAGGCATGGACAGCATGACCCAGCATGTAGCTGCTACAGACCCCTCTCATGCCCCCTATGCTGCATCCAATCGCAAATTCATCCTTTCCCATTGCCTCACTCCCAAGTACTTTCAGCTGTTTTCCCTAATTTCCTTGGCTACAGGCTGGGCAAACAAAAGCAGCTGCAGAGCGTGTGGGTCATCCTGCTTTCCTGCTGCCCCATGTAGATGCAGGATAACCCACAGGTTTGCTTAACAGCATCCGAGCTTTGCCCTCTCAGGGCAGATGGGCTCTGCAGGCTGCTAAGCCCCCGTTGTCCTCTCAGACACCATACAGGCAGCAGTCTGGATTCTCGGCATTTCCTGCTAAGTACTAGTCATGGGGTTCTCCTCTCTGGTCAATAGACGTGTGTTGTTCCTCTCCATGGAAGGAAACTGCCTCCCACACAGAGCTGAAAACAAAAATTGTAACTGTTTCTAGAATATTAATATCTACATACATTTGCATATCCTTTTTCACATAGCTATATATGTACACACACACACCTAATACAAAATCATTTGCCAGTTTCATCCCTGTGTGGGAGGTTGGCACTTTATGAAGCCATTTCACAATGCATCAAAGCTTCATAGATAACAATTATAATAAAGTGGTTTATGTAGTAAAAGTACAGCTAATAGTGTTTCTTCTGGAGTTTATAAATACTCTACAGAATTTTGAAAACTGAAGAAGTTACAGGCAGATCAAGACTGGTTTAAAAGGCAAATAGTAATGTCCCTTCTCCACTACTGAGAAGCTGTTACGCAAATGCCTATTTTTGTGACTAATAAAGAGGAATCCTGGTGGAATACACCGAACTGGAAAAGAACTGATAGTGTCTGCTTGAACTATGCCCAAAATCCAGCTAGGCCAGCAGCCTTCATCTGACAAAGGTATCACCAAGTGCTTTGGTAGAAGTTCTCTCATAGAAGACATTGTGGAACATCAGTGGGACAATTTTTTGTGTCAATCTTCTGTTATCTCATACCATGATCTGATAGTTTAGCTTTTAAGTCTATATAGTTTTTCAGTACAATTCTCTTTCAGTCCCTGTGTTCTCAAGCAGTTCTACGTCTTGTACACAAAATAACTTGTCTAGAGACAGGAATAGACAAAAGGTATAAATTAACTTTGGAAATTGTTTAAGGACCATTTGATCAGCTGCTCCTTTGAAACTGTTTCTAATGGTTGTTCTAATGCTGTAATTAGTCAAGAGGACTTGTAGTGTTCCCTAAGTGGGAAAAGAGAGTCAATAAAAAGATAAAAATCATTAAAGAAAGTAATTTAGAGGGTAAATTTAAATAGTAGAGACCTAAGCAGCTGTACATTTCTAGTGATTTTAACATATCTGAGACTGAATCCAGTGTGAATAAAGATATATTTTTCCTCCTTGCAAATACTTAGTTGAAGCCACAAGAAGGCAAGTTGGGTATTTCTCATTTGTAATAACAACATCATTATGCTCTTAGAGTAGGGGGAGAAGAAAATTTGAAATGCTGCCAGATGCAGTTACATTTCTCAGTGGAAAAATCTGAGTATATCAGTCTTTTGCTTAGTTCTGTTTTCAAAATTTACACTCATAAGTGAATCCTTGCTTTTGCCTATTGAATTTTATTACTTTTATTTTCACCTGTAATTCTAATACGAACAGTATCTAATTTCTGTGATCTGTATCCTGCCTTCTAATTGCATATGCCAAAACAAGAGGATGGAGGACTGTGTCATTCCTGGTTTCTCCTCAGGTATGCACAATTTGCTATATCCCTGACATCAAAAAACAGTTCCTGGCCAACTATAGCCCATATTTCCTACTCTTCTTATCCAGTTGAGGCTTGTGCAGCTTCTGTATCTCATGGCGTTTGCTCTTCTACTTGTATTGCTGTTCTGCAAGTGGTCACAGAACTGGCACAGAATGCTTCCTTTGCATCATCAGTAAAGAATGGAAAGAATTTGGAAAATACATGGAGCCTAATACTTGGTAATCAACATTCTCTCAGTTTGTGGTCAACAGTGCTCCGAGGCTGCGTCATACGAATTAAACCCCATCAGTCGTGGCCGAAGTGGCTTTAAGAACTAGAAAAACAAGACTTCAATGAAGTTTGTGTATGTGAGTGAATTTACTATAGTTGGCTGATGGTGGGGAATGCCAGCTACTGCACAAAGTAAGGAATTAAGGTCTGCAGAGGACAATAATAATTAAAAAATTCTTTAGAAATATTTTTGTGCACAAATCCCTTACTTCTTGACTAAGAATCAACTAAAATATGATATATTTGTGTACGTTACCTCTCCAAAGTGTACAGGTATTAATACTCTTGGATGCTAATCTGAGATATTTTTAAAGGCAGAGAACTGTGGACACTGTATGTAGCCTGAGAAAGCACCGGAGCAAAGACGAAGAGCTGAAGTCCCATTCTGCTCTCCAGGCTGCTGACATTCTTTGTGCGTATTCTTTGTAACATCAACATGTGTCTGTTACATCAACATGTCCCTCAAAGATGAGATAGGAATCAGGAGAATTTTAGAGATATTATTCACCTAAACCCTCACAGAAAGAAGAAAGGATTCTTTTCATTGCACATACAAGACAATGCAAGCTGAAATACCTGAAGAGAATCAGTGATGAACACAAGCATCCCGGCACACCTAACATCAACAACAGTTTGCACAACCAGAGACATCTAAACAAAATTTGAGATAACACTGTTCAGCCAGGTGAAGGTCAGTCTGTTTGTGAAAGGAGTCTGCTTCTCAGACTGCCTACCAGTCAACATCTGCAGGCTATTTCATACAGCCCAGGGGCTTATGTCAGGTACCTAGTGGCCTCCACTGAAGGCCACAGAGGATAAGAGAAACATGGGAGGAGACCAATAAGCTGCGTCTCTTGGTTAGACCGAGGTGGAAACAAACACATGCTGTCCTTGGGCAAGTGACCTCTTGAAAAAATCAGCTAATCCCCAGATTTTAACACACTAAACCATGTGTGTCACATTTGGACTGCCTGCGGCATGTGCACAGTTTGTCAGTTCTTACACCCGTTGCTCAGAGCAAGTACATGTGTGTGTGCCCAGAATAAAACTCAGAAGGAGTAATGTCATCAGTGCTTGTGCATCATCTTAGGCTCTTTTGGCCACTTTAAAGTGGTTCTTTTCTGTAATACTCAATAATTTTTCTCAGTTTTTACCCTTCCAGGAGATTTTTTTGGTCAAGGTTTCATTAACATTAAAATCAGGTTATTTGAAGGAGGAGAAATCATTTTTTCTTCATTTAAATTTACTATCAAATTATTTGCTTTGTAATAACATTTTTTCATAGTGTCTATGCTAAAAGTACGGTTTTAACAAATTTCATCTGTGGATGTTTTTTATCTTAGAAAATTTAAAGCAAAAGAGTAGGACTCCTCACAGCAATCATTCACTAATAGCAAAGCTTCAAATTTCGCCAAACATGTAGATTTCTTCTGATATATTTTTCATTTTCCTTCACCCACATTTGTATTAACAAAAGTTAAAATACTTTTAAAAATATTTGTGCTCTATTTTTAGTTTAGTAGAAAAGAGCTTTTCCACAGCAGAAAACATTACTCTTTTGTTTTGACCACGTATAAAAAATGGCAACTTTAGGACTAAACCAGAAGGCTCTACTTCCACCTCTAAAGGCCCCACAGCTAAAGCAAAACATGTAGAGCACACAGTGCAAGCATTTTCAAGCCCAACTGGTACCCACCCACTGGGCACCTCTCAGCTGAAGACCAGCTCTGCAGGCTCTTCAGTCTTCACCCTGATTTTCTCAGGTGCAAGAACTTTAAGGAGTCTTCAGCTTCAGAGATACAGAATCTAAGACACATGGGGTATTCAACCTCAGCCAGAAATAGTCAGAAGTGGGAAAACCTGCTTACTTTCCAGTTCTGCTCCCCTGATGTATATTCTTGGGAGCTTCGATTCCAGGATGAGTCATGCCAGAAACTCTCCCGTAGCTAAGGCATCTTAAGGCTGTAAAGGGTCAACACAGTGAGGCAGCTGCTCTCAAGTGCCGGAAGCAAGTGTTTCCTTGAACCTCAAAATCCATGCCATCTTCTAAAAATAAATGCAAAGGTAGATATTTCAGAAAGAACAAATGAACACCAGGCAAACACCTTCACCTTAACCCAAGCTCCAGGGATGCAGGACTTGATGGTGAAATGTTATTTCGCAGCACTCCACCTCTATAAATCCGGTATCACATTAAAAGGAGACCAGTACATTATGTTCATCATATTCATGGAGAAACTAAGCCCTTGGAGGTGGCATGACTTGGTCAAAACCAGATCTGGGTCTACCTGTATTGGATTAGGCCCATCTCATCCAGAAAATGTGCTATCTCTGACTACAGCCACCAGACACATCACAGGAAAGTATAAGAAAACCCATTTACCTGTGTTGACAAATCTGCCTGGTTACATTATTGTGAGGTGGAGAAAAGAGGCTGATGCAATTGGTGAGTTAAATCTTCAGTCAAAAAAAGAGGCCATAGGAAATTATTTTTTCTTTCATATGATACACATAGCTTACGGAAATGTGTGCTTGGAAAATAAAAAAAAAAATATGAAAAAGCTCAGTTTTAATTTACATTGTCAATGTCATGCAACTCACCCTGAAATTAGAGAGCCACCTAAAGAGCTTAGTTAATCTGTCATATCTCCGAAGGCTGCAACTCAAAGGACGTGAAGTCTTGTCTTTAACTATTGAGATGCAAAGTGAGAAAGTCACCAAGAATATAACGAACTTGTATAATACTGACATGGATAAATTTCAGTACTGGAGTGGCACCCAGGGAAATTTGCTGCATGGTTATCTGAGGCTCAGGCAGTGAAATTCAGCTAAAACCAGAGGAAGTTGTGAATTACTTGTAGTGTTTTGACTGTCAGGACTTCAGAATCATCAGGGATGCAGAAAAACCATACTTACTGCTGATCTTGAGAGATTTCATGGAAAACAGCCCCAAGCTAGAAATGAAATTAAATGTTTATTAACATCCAAGTGTAATCAAACTAAAAATCACCTCCCATGGAAATAGCAGAGGAAGACACCAGTCCAACAATACCTTTCCATTGGATGCAATTAAAAAAAAAATTTTAGTTTGCAGTTTTCCATTGGTTAAAAGTCATACTATCATCATAGTCTCCCCTGAGTGAGTTGAAGGGGTTCAGCTGTCTATTTCAGCATTCAGGTTAGGATTTCTTTGGAATAGTGTGTCAAAAGGATGACATTTTACATAGCTGCATGATTATCAGAATTTAAGAACTTTTGTAATTTGGAAAGATCTAATGTTATAAGTTACTCAGAATTAAACGAAAAGTCCAATAATATATGAAGGATTTATTATAATTGAGCAAGCAGCAAATGAGCAAATAACGCGCGGGTAGCCAGGGGGGAGGCCTTTTCTCACCCCAACACAGCTACAAAGTTACAAAGAGGTCTTTGTTCTTAAGTACCTTTAGGTTGTTACATATTCATTAGGTTTAGAGCGTAATTTACACTTCTTTTAGTTTCCAAGGTCTGGTTTTCTTCAAAGCTGACTGTGGTATCTTCCTTGCATAGTCGGTTATCTCTTTGGGGAGGTCAGGATGGCCCTGGGTCTTGGAATGTCCGTGGTTATTTTCCTTATCTCTTTGGCACGTCTTGTCTCCAGGCAGCTTGTTAGTTCAGATGTTTATTACTGTATTATTATTTCTACATTCCACTACAAGAAGTCTTAGGGTTATAACATATTCTAATTCTATTTAACTATATTCTATTTTAACACTACTTCGCATAACATCTTGTCACCAGCGGATGTAAAATCTATATTTTATTATTCTTTTATTCAGTTTTCACAAGAGTTAGGTGAACAAACTGTACATCGCCCATTACATCTAAGGTTTTTTACACCTATAAATTTAAATTAATTGACATCACTTAAAATATGCTACCATTTTATTTTAACCTTGTTAATTCACTTAGTAAGAGCCTCCTGCTAAGGCTAAGCCCTTTTACCGCTTAGTAAAGAGAATACCAAAAGTCTTATCTGGCATTAAAGAGCTGTCATGGACATGAATGCTCTATTCATGGGTATTAAAGACAATCCCTATCAGACTATGATAGTAAGAATACATAGAGATAATGGCTGACCTTGGGTGTGTCATTTCAACTGAAGATTCAGAGATGATCTCAGTCATCAGAGTTGTAAGGACAACATTGCTTATTACAAACTGTGCTTTAGAGAGCAAGTAATTGTGTTCTGCCTAGCACTAGACTGTTACTAAGTGTGCAGTGTTGCAACAACATTTAAACAGAGCTCTGAGTCTAAATTACCCTGACACACAGAGTATTCGTTTGTTATGTGGGATACCTTATTTCAATATTCTGCATGTTCTAGGTCATTCCTGCAATTGATCAGATTAATAAAGACCCCTTGTGCATAACATCCAAGAAATGAGCAGGCTGTAGCAACGTACTAAGGCTATTGGTATGAAGCAGCTGTTGCTACCACAGGGTGTAGCTTTTTCTTGCCTTTCCTGCAATAGGAAAGGAACACCCCGCTCTGTAGCACAGGCTCTGTTCTGCCCTTGCTGAGGAAAAGAAACAGTCAGCTCTGCTGCTCCATGCACTTACACCTGCCTTCACAGAGTCAGGTACTGAAATTAAAAAAAAAAAATTTGCTTGTTAAATGATCCTCTTTAGTAGTCTCAACATCACATATAGGATACTTTTTTTTTTTTAGTCTTGAATATCTCTGCTGTCTATTTTATTCATTATTTTATAGTACTCTGTTACAAGCTCCATATTTTTAGGAGATAAATCCCACCCCCAAAGACTTGCAGTGCATGCTGGAACTATGCATGGGAGTAAAGCCTGAAAATAGACCTTCCTGCACTTCAAAGACCCTAGAATAATCTGGCAGACAAGTGACATTAAAGACTACAAAATAAAGATTCAGAAGCAAGAAATGAGTTGTGGAAAGTAGATCTTGATCTTGCATTAAAACAAGTGTACATTTTGTAGATCATTTTTAGAAATGAGGCATAGGATTTCTCTTGGAGTCTCTTAGCAGTCTTTTTTATTACTACAAACTGTCTTCAAATCTGCCCTGTGATTCTTACAAGATCAATCTTTTCCCTTTTCTCTCTGTGACTTCTGCGCCCATTATCTTGCTAGACTTTTTTTTCAATAACCTTTTCCTTTGACTTCCTAAATAAAAAGATCATTTCATATTCAGTAAATTAAACACATGGCTTTCAGTGCATTTCTCAGAACAGTATACTTCAAGAAAAAGAAATATGTTTTCCAGATAAAACATCAGAATGAAATAAACAGAGAAACAATGTGCCTTTGGGGAGTAAGAAAACACTCCAGGGCTGATTATATTTGCCAGGACACTGAACATGGACTCATCAGATTGATTAAGTCTGTCATAACAACGAATCATGAAGCTATAAAAGACAAAATTCAATATTCTTTCTAAAGATAGAAGCCTATTTTTAAACTATTAAAATAGTACTGCAGTTAGAAAATCCCTGTTGCTTTTCTGTACAAGTATTTTGAGCAGCACTTTGGTATCAAAGATGCTGTAGTAATAAAAGCACAGGCATTGCAATGGTAATTTTTCTTTTTTACATGACATGTATAAGTGTGGGCCTGTGTCAATAAAGACAAACATGGCAGGGAAGAAGTAATTGGTGCCATACAGCACAAAAGGGGAAGGGGAAGGGGAAAGGGAAAGGGAAAGGGAAAGGACTCGGGGGCAAAGGACCAGCATAGATTCTGTATGGAGAGAAATGCTCCTCTTGAAAAGCAATGCAGTTATGAGGGCTTTCCACAAAATATTTCCTATTCTGTGAAAACTTGATTTGCTCTGGAGAGAATTCCAGAGTCAGCCTAAAGCCAGGAGAAAAAAGTTGAAGCAAAATAGTTAGCTGGGGGGAGTCCCAGTCAGATGCCTGTCCAGAGATTTCCTGTTCTCCTGCACACACTTTGCAGGGCCATGCAACTCTTTGAAAGCTGCAAATTCTTGGAGTCAGAGCTCATAGTCTCCTGACATCACACTTCCTGTGCAGTACTACTGCAAGTTTTGTACAAAAACCAAGGAAAACATCACATCAACCATCACTGACTACATGCTTCAAGAAGCAGAAACACAGGACATTTTTTTATGCCAGATGTAGCCACGGCCCTGGGAACACATCCAGATATGTTTCTCCTCAAGTGATAGATCACAGAGGGACTGAAGGAAGAGCTTTTTTTCTTTTCTTTTGTACAGCAAATCACTTTTCTCATTTCTTGAGCATCCAATAGCCGAGGAAAAACGTTTTCCTGCAGATATAAGCTCAGCTTGTGAGTGCTATGGACATTCTTTTCTTGATAAAAGATTCACTGCTCACTAGAAATATCCAGCTTTTGAAGTAGAAATGATTCTCCTTCAGCATCTCTGGACTGCAGAGACACTTGGAAGCCAGTATGATTTGCTATAACCCTACCCCCTCAGTCTCCCTCAGTGTGAGATTATCTCAAAGGAGAAAAAGTAAAACAGAAGTATTTAAAATGTTTGTCCTCAACTTCTCCACTTTTCTGAGGATGATTCTAAGACAAAAATAGGTAGAATTTGCAGGACCACTTCCAAACAAGTAAGATACAGCACACAATTATTAATTACTCCTTATCATAAGGGCATTGACAAAATAAACACTGATTTATTCACACCAGTATTTAAAGAGTACTGCAAAAAAGAGAAGGAAAAGCATAATGTTCTGGAGGAAAAAATACATCTCAAATGCTGTGTATATCTAGATTCTATTTTGTCTGCAACAGCCTGAAGCTTGCAATTCATCAGCCAGTCCTTAACCCACACTCTCTGCAAGTTCATGACTTTATTGGAGGGAAAAAAATGGACTACATGAATCACAGTTCCTATTGTTGAAGAGCTAAAATTAAGATTTGTGAAGATCAAAAACTGTCCTAGCTTTAGTGTCTATCTAGTCATTTACCCGTCAACAAAACATTTTTAAGCTTCAAAGACTACCTTTTGCACAGTAGGACGTGAAACCTGTTGTAATAACAACAGAGCTCAGCTCCCCCTCTTTTTCTTTTCATATTTTTCACTAGTATTTCAAATTCATGGTTTTGCAACTGATTTTACATCTGATTATTGCTCTTCTTCTTGGCTAGATATCAATGACTGCTGATACCTAAAGCTGGTATTCTTATCCTCAAAGCCCAGCTGAGCCAAATGCGTGACTCACAAAGTTCCATCTAACAGTCTCTCTGTTCAGAAAACCCAGTCTTAAAATGAGATTAATTGAAATGAGAAGACTCAGACCGAAACATACAAACAGCCTTAAATAACTGAAAATACACCATGAGTTTGGAAAGTGCAAAGCATTTAATTTTTAAGATCTCTTCTGTGCTTCCACTGGAACCATATGGAGCTTACATTTCCTTATATTCTACACCTACACTACCCTACATTATAATTCACAAGAGAATATAGTGGTCTAATACATACACTAGTTCAAAACATAATAGAGCATATTAGCTCTACAGTATGGTATTTTTTTTCCTGAGCTTACACAATTATGACTGACAACAAAGGTCACTGAAATGTATTTAGTCATCCTTCTATTTAATTTGCAGTTTCCCCCTCAGGCACTAATTTGTATTTACAATTAAAATGCAGATTTACTAATAACTCTCAAGAAAACAAGACTGTTGGTGAGGCATCAGAATTTCTGTCTCAATTTTCAGAATTGCAGTCACATCACAGTCTTTCAGTGTATTTCAAATGCTCT
Organism: Dryoscopus gambensis; assembly: GCA_013389985.1. NCBI lineage: Eukaryota > Metazoa > Chordata > Aves > Passeriformes > Malaconotidae > Dryoscopus > Dryoscopus gambensis. The sequence continues at coordinate 32,218 of WEIT01038175.1, forward strand.
CAGCAGCTATAGGAATTAGACTGCCTTATGCGGACTGTTATAATGTCAGTAATTCATCTGATACCAGATGCTTGGTCTCTGAATAGAAGTAAAGGAAGAACCAAGAAACTGGAGGAAAGATTTACTGCCTCTAATATTTCATCTCTCTAGTCAAGTTGCTATACAGAAGCTAGAATTCACCGAAAATGCAGCCTCGCCTATAAATCTTGGTCCTTTAATACTTTTTAACCATCTTAGGAGTGACACTATCACTTTTTGGTTCATTGGCCAGGTAGTAAGTGCTCATCCTGTAAGGACACATGACTCATGCCACTCCTGGGGCAAGCCCACAATGCTTATCAACCAGAGTTCCCACTGCAGTGGGCCTACAAGGCTGTCAAACACATAATGTTGCTGTGGTCAAGGGGGCAACATTCCCCGTGGGTCCGTGGAAGGAGGGGGAGGCTGCAAGCTCACCGGGGCTTATGCAGAGTCTCTGGGGTACACCTTTGCAGGCAGCAGCAAGCCGTAAGAGAAACACAGTATCTCCTTCATGGTGAAGTCAGGAGGTTTATTTTGGTCCAGCGCTGGCAAGGGGGGCGGAGGGGGGGAAGGGGAAAGGGAGAAGGGAGAGGGAAGGGGAAGGGAGAGGGAGAAGATCCAAGCGGAAAGAGAGAGCCTCATCCTCTGAGCATTCCCTTATCACGGTTTCGAAGGCCCGCGGGCCCCAGGCTTGAACCAATGAAAAGCTCACAGGGGAGGGATCAAAGGCGGGGTTACAGCTTGGGCATATACCATACATTTCAGAAGCGGGAAACAGAACAAACCATTTAAAGGAAAATACATCACCACAACATAATACTCATTTTGAGGATGATGAGATATGATCTTGTTACTCCTGTGTACACAGTATATTCAACTATAGTTTTGAAAGTTGTTTCCCCAACAACTTTGCCTTGTATAAGTATTCTTATTATTGCATCAATATATTCTGTCCTATATAACTTAGGTTTTGTAAAACATAAGTTAATTTATTATGTTCAAATATACATGTAGTTTGCATATTAATATTAAAAAGGCTTATCATGGCAGTTTAAAATTGGGATTTGAAAATGAAACTTTCTGATTATCCATGGCTAGGATTTGTTATGTTTTGTTGGGATTTTTTTGTAAAAAAATACTGAATCTTTCAACACTGTTGAATTTGTTTTCACGGCTGTATTTTTCTTTTTAAGCAAAGAATAAATATATGTGAAACTCTTGGTATGGTTGTAGACTGTCTGATACAGATGTTACTTCATGTAATGTGATGTTACTATGGCTTCCTCCTTTTTTTTTTTTCTGATTGAAAATGCCAGAGCTAGAGCTGAGCAGGAATTGTCCTACACAAAGTACATTGCTGAAAACAGTGCTGAGAATCCATTTCTTAAATGTCTATCTTTTGCCCAGTCAGGTAGGAGACAGTCCCCCTCTCTATGCTTTATTCACAATTAGGAGGCCCAAATGGTCAAGAAAGTCATTCCCTTCCTTCTAACACAGGCCCTTCCAGATGTTGATTCAGCTCACCCCAGTCAGACACCTGTCTGAGAACATGGCAAACCACCTTCAGGAATGTCTCTTTCTCTCCGCTGGCCATCAAGGGTAGACAGGGTGACAGGCTCATAGCTCAAGATCTTCTTAAATTTGGATAGAAATTGCATCTGAAGTGTTTGCTTAAACACAGTGGTTATGGTCAACTTTTCAGGTTCTGCTATTCTCTGCCAGCCAAGGATCACAGGTAACACATTATCTGACACCATGGGCTGCCCAGACTCTGCAGCCTGGAGAGCTAACTTGGAAGAGTCAAGTTTCAGAAACATTACTGAAATGTCCATTTCCCAGGAAGTTTTATATATACATACATATATGTGTGTGTGTGTGTGTGTGTGTGTGTATGTATATGGATATATATTACTTTCTCTTAAGAGCATGAAAATATCTGGAACACCAATCTTTCTTATGAATCAGAAATTCTCAACAACTCTAGATGGAACCCCTTTTATTTCTGGACTTTGATATTTGAAGATAAGGCACTAGAGAAACACAGCTATTTTAACACCTGCTTTCAATCCAGTTAATAACTTTGCACCTGATACATTCTTCCCCATTAAGTCAAATTTATGCTAATACTGTCCTGATTAGCAAATACTATTTAAAGCTGGTTTATAGGATGATTTCTGAATAAGGTAGGTGTCTAGATTAAATGAACTTCAGCTATCAGATTATTAGTATTATCAAACTATCTATAGGTTCCCTGCAAAACAGTGGAACAGCCTGCAGAATGACAAGTAGTGACAATTAGGGAGAGATTTTTCTCATGCTGGGTAAATCTTTGCTTGTACTGAACACAGCACAATCTCTAGTATTGAAAACCACAGAACCCGAGTGTTAAAGTCACTTTATGGAAAATTCAGTTAGCCTCACAAAACTCACTCAGTTCTGAAGATACAGGTCTTGAAACACAAGGCATGTACTTAAACAATTCCAAAACTGGATTGCATAGGCTGTCCTCTACAGGGCTTAATGAAAGGTGAAGCAAAGGGCACTGAGCTGACAGGCTCAGCATGACAACTACGTATCTTCTTTTGAAGGAGCAGCATCTCTGGCCTCTCTGCACTACATGTCATGGCATGGTGTGGACAGACCTGAGCTCATTCTATAAATCATACTGTATCCTGAAAGACATCTTTTCTTCCTTTTTTCCCCCTCTGAAAAATGCTTCTGGCATCACATCTACAACATTCTGCTACTTTTTAGGATCTCGAAAAAGCAGCAAAGGCACAGAAGGGATACAGTTTTGTCCTCCTTCAATTCATTTGAGCTCTGAGGGAAACACCTAATGATGTATTTACAGCATGCTGTTTTCAAAGCACTATCTATTAAAATATTAATAACCTATTCATCACATCCCATGGTGAAGCAGGTGATTTCATATTTCTACTATATTACAGAAGCAGAAGTACTTAGAAGGATAATTTTCAGAGCTGAACACAAGAAGCACATCTTCATGCTCAACAGAAGATAATATCCCACATCAATCAAGACACAGCATCTAGTTTTAAGGCACTAAGGGCAAAAGCACATACTAAACAAGACAGTCTGCACTTGTGTAGGCTTTTTCAAGCACCGGGACTGGATCAATAGCCACTTTCCATGGGAAGCATCACTGCACTTGTTTTAGAATCAGAGAAACTGACGCACATTAAATTAAACCAATTGCTTAAAGCTATTTGATACCTTCTGGCAATATGGCAGAGAGTTTCAGACTACGTGTAACCTACAGGTCAAGTCCGTCACATAGAAAAGCAACTACAATTTTCTTTTTCTTTCGAAATGGCAATGCTGCTGCTTACCTAGCATATGAGAGGCAAGTTCATGTCCTTTTCTCTCTCTACCCATGGCTTTTGCCTTTTTGAAAAGCATCCTGTTTCTTAGAATCCTGGGATAACAGCAAGGAGTAGAAGCTCCCTTTCTAGCTGAAGCTGGTTTTCTCTGAAAAAAACCAAACAAAACCCAAATGGTTTTGTTTCACTTTGGGCTAGAAAACAGTTATATGCTTGTAGATAAAGTATTCAGCTAGAAGAAGTCAGTCCTATTTAATGTTATGTTTAAGCAGCCAGGACTATTGTGCTTCAATAACCAAGTCTCTAGGCAAGGGCTGATGGCAAATATCAGGACACAGTAACATTTGTGTTACGCACCTTCTGCTGCAGCAGGTCTTTGTCTTTTGGCACTGTAAGGCAGCTGGAGCTCAATTTTGCCGTGCCATTCTATATTTTTGGTTTTAACTCTTAATGCCTGCTCCAAGTAGGATGCTAAACACTCTATTCGAATTACATATTTATACCATATCCTCATTTTGCAAGCTCATACCCAGTAACTCACTGGCCAGGAGACTCTCCCAGTGTACAGTCAGACCTTAACTCTCTATTTCTCTAAGGGAGATCTAAACACATTTCCCATGTTATGTGCTAGTTTAAGTAGTAATTAACTTGATGTGTAGTATTTTCACTTTTTTTCTGTTGCAACTCTTCCACACTTAAGGGATATTTAATTCACCATTGTCTCTCAGAAAAAGAAAGATGCAGAGAATGATTCAGTAATTTAGTGGCTGAGAGGGAAAAAGACCTGAATTTCCATCTGCCTCACATAAGTATTTTATAGGCTATATATAGGCTTCAGCTCTTTCCAGAAGGTTTGGATTAGAGGCAAAAAAATACAGCAAGCTAGAATTGATCTGACAAAAAGGATGTTACTGGGGAACAGACTGTGTAACAGAGTAGTCAGCAGTGGCAAAGGGACCCGATACAAAATGGAGGAAGGGGACAATAGAGACATGGTATTTCGGATAGGCAAAATGTAGAGGTGCAGTCTCAATCCCAGAAAATTAGCCCGGGTTATGCTTTTCTGCAGGTACTTTGGATCCAGCTCTGACTTTCCCAGAGCATCTCACCACCTACGCAAGAGTGAAAAAGCACCAGTTTCCTCACTGTAAGGTCTCTGCTGCCCATACAGCTTTATTTCAGACAGAAACACATGCTCTGGGAGAAACTTCAGAGGGCAAGTTTCGGCTATGGCAGTGTCCATTCAATCAAAAGGCTGTAGGAGCTTCCCCACCCCAGCACTGGCCTGGAGGAAGAGACTGCCCCAAGGCCACGGGTGTCCAATCCCACGGACGCCGGCAGACCCCTGGCTGTGCCCTGGGGTATTGGCCGCGGGCGGGAGCGGCGCGGGCTCCAGGACGCCCCACAGGGCGGGGCGGGGC
>WEIT01038175.1:45489-58981 GCA_013389985.1 Dryoscopus gambensis
CTGAAGCTGTGGTTCTGCCACTCTTTAGTGTCATGAAAAAGCTGCTGCTGCAGGATGCCGTTTGTACCAACTGGTCTTTGCTTTGTTTCTGAATTTCCTTTTGTGGAATGGAATAATGCTGTCTTCCGTCTTTGGTCTGAATGCTATAAAGGAAGAGCAACTGTGCTGNGCCACAGCTAAATTCTCCAAGACATGACTACCTTGTGAATAGGTAAAGTTGTTCGGTATCTTTATTTTCATGTTGAGGTTCTGAAGAGTTAGGCTGATGAACCCATGACTAGTTAAATCTGTCTTCAGTGTACTGTCAGCAAGTTGTTTTCAGATATTATGGCAGAGTAAAATGAGTTAGGACTGAGCTGTGATTTTTATTGGCATTGCTGAGTGGGATAGCTCACAGCTGGAGGACTGCAATGGCTACGTAAAGGTACTCAGGAAGGGCAGGCTGGGATGGTGGTGAAGGGGAGTTGCCATTTGCTGTGAGACCAGTGAGACTGCCTGGAGATGAGTGAGCCATGGGAGCTTATGGGTCAGGAGTAGTAATGAGGCTTTCCTCAGACAACTGAAGCCTAGTGTTCACAGGCTTTGATGCTTATAGGGGGCTTGGACCACCCTTATTTTCTGGAGGGACAGCACAGCAGGGAATAAGTAATCAAGGAAGCTTCTGGCATGCATTGATGCCCATATCTCAATACAAGTGGCTGAGGACCTGTTTCTTACAAACAAGGAATGACAGGTTGGGGATGTAAAGGTTAGGAGTAGTCTTGGCTGCAGTGGCCATGAGGTAGAAGAATTCAGGATCTGAATTGGAGACAGCAAAGCAAAGAGTAGAATTACAACCATGATCTTCAGGAGGGAAGATTTTGTTCAGTTCAAGGATCTATTTGGAAGAATCATTTGGAAGATGGTTCTGAGCAGAGAGAGCCGGGAAAGCTGGTTGACTACTTCTGTAAGTTTTAGTGTGGCATATTGCAATGAACAGGAAATTGTACAAAGGCACACTGAATGAATGTTCTGAAAAAGCTCAGACATAGAAAGGAAGCATATGAGAGGTGGAAGCAGAAACATTTGGCCTAGGGAGAGTCTGGAGACGTTGTCCAAGCATGCAAAGATGTGTCTAGCTCAGAAAGCCAATGTCCATGGGGAGTTTAATCTGAGAAGTATATGTAAATGGCAACAAGGGAGGCATTTACAGATAATTGGCAGAAAAAAGATTAGAGAAAATGGGGTGGGGAACTGCTCATAAGGGATGTGGAAGCAACTGAGACATGCAATGCCTTCTTTACTTTGTCTTTTACTAGTAAGACTTGCTTTCTGCAATTCTAGGCAAGGAAAGCATGCTCTCAGCAGAGGAGGATCAGATTTGAGATTGCTTATAGAAACTGGATGTACTCAAGGCTGTGGGCTCTAATAGGATGCAGCCAGGAGTGAGACAGGGCTGGCTGAGGTAATTTTGTGGTGACTCTCATTAACTAAGGTCATGGTGACTGGCAGGGGGAGGGTCTTGGGGGCTAAACTCAAGCAAATGTCTTTACTATCTCTGAAAGGGGCAAGAAGGAATAGCTAGGAAACCACAAGCCAGTCAGCTTTGCCTCTGTCCCTGGAAAAGTAACAGATCAAATAATCCTGAAAACACATGAAGAAAAATGATGGGCAGTAGTTGGTATGCATTAACCAAAGGGATGTAATGTATGACCAACCTTATAGCCTTCCTCGCTGAACTGAGCAAGATGACTGGCTTGGTGGATGAGAACAATGGGTGTTTTCTTACCTTGACCTTTCATGAGACTTTTGAAACTGTCTTGTAACATTGTCTTTGATAAGCTGATGAAATGCTTTCTAAATAAGGACACTGAGGTGGATTGAAAATAGCTTAGAGGCTAAAATGCCCGGCTCAGGGTGGTGATCAACATCTTAAAGTTGAGCGGGAGGCCAGTCCCTTTTGGTGTAGCTCAGGGGTTGTTATTGAGGTCAACACTGTTTAACATCTTCATTAATAACCTGTGTGACAGGATAGACCCCTCCCTTGGCAAGCTGATAGGATGCAAAAGTGAGAGGAGTGGTTGATAAACCAGATGGATGTGCTGCTACTCGGGAGCAGGCAAGTGAACAAGTGGAAGCAATGATCCAACAGGAATGTTAAAGTTCAACAAAGGGAAATGCAAAGCTCTGTCCCTAGGGAGGGTGTGTTGGCAGTGCAGAAGAGATGCTGTAGATCTAAAATTGGTCGTGAATCAGTAATGCACCCTTGCCACAAAGAAGGCAAACAACATCTTGGACTGAACATCCAGAAGAGAGTGTTGAGTGTCTGGGGGAGGAGATCCTTTCCTCAGCACTGGTGAGACTGCATCTGTAGTGCTGAGTCCTGTTCTGGGCTCCACAGTACAAAGAAACAGGGACGGACTGGAGCAAGTCTAATAAAGTGGCATGAAGGGGAAGGTTAGTGTGCCTTACGGTCAGGTAGAGGCTGAGGGCACGGAGATTGTTTAACCTGGCAGAGAGAAGGCTGCTGGGGAGTTCTTATGCATGTGTGAAAATACCTTGTGACAGACAGTAAAGGTGATGGAGGCAGACTTGTCTGTGATATCCAGTGATAGGACCAAAAGGCAATGAACACAAATAAAAACACAGGAAATTCCACTGAAAGATAAGAAGTTTTGGTGTTTTTGGTTTTTTTTAAACTCTAGGAAAGGCTGAATAGGATCAGGTTACCTGGAGAGGCTGTGAAGCATGCATTGTGGAAGCACCAAAAATCTGACTGGGAACAGCCCTGAGCAACCTGCTGTGTTTTCTCTGCTCTGAGCATCAGGACTTGGACTAGCTCATCTTCAAGGGTCCCTTCCAGTCTCTGCTACTTCTGATTCACTTCAGTTATTGTATCACTTACAAGCTGATATGGAGCTGCACTGCAGATACCATGTAATTTTTTTCTCCCCAGTCTGCAAGTATTAGCCTATGTAGATTCAAAGTAGGTTCTTTCTTTAAAGTTGAAGTCCTTTATGAGAACATGAGTAAATACAGACTGTAGTAGAGCTTTGAATTTTCAAGAAATATAGAAATCTTGCTGTGGTTCATGCATCCAGAGACAAAAAGGACAAAATCTAGCTGTCTGAAGCAACAGAAGGGTTACTCATATCTTGTGTTTGAAATGTTGTTTAAGTCTAGCTAGGAGAATACCATCACAACTTTAACTGCTCTGTAGAGCTGGTAGACAGTTGCTTAGAGCTAGTGTCCCTTGTGTCAGACATTTCCCTGGATCTTACAGCTACTGGTTTGAGCTCCATATTATGACTAACAACGATTTCCTCTGGAAGACTGGGGTAAAAAAAAAAAAAAAAACAACAAAAACCTACTACAGATTCCTGTTTTTCTTCTATTCTGGCCTCTTATCTGATTAATGTTTGATGAGAGCTTGAGCAATATTAGTTCTCTTAACATTTTTCTCTTGAATGGCTTCACAAAAATCCATTCAAACAAAACTGCTTTATTTTCTTTGTGATAACTTGGCAGATTTGAAATTTGAATGGATACCTATTTATATTCATCTTTGTTTACAGTAGACTCTGATTATGTGATATATTGCTAATTCCTGCTTGTCTTCCACTGTCTTGTCTTGATCACTTGCTGCTTTCCATTATGTGATAAACTTGTCTGAGTACATACTCTCAAGGAGCTCCTGCCCAGTGCTATGAAACAACCCAATTAAGAGAACCTGAGTTCCTGCCTTGTTTCTTGCTTATCCAAAATACTGATGAGATTTGTCTTCCTCTGACCAGAGGAGCCAGATGCTTTTCTGTTCTGAGGTAACAATCTGAAGAGGAGGAAGAACTTGGAGGAACAGCGAACATCCTTGTGCTGCAAGTCTGTGATAGATGTGGATATAGAGACTTCTGATGTTGTAGCTTATGGAGTTGGTGGCAAGTTTTATGGGGGAAGTTGAACTGTATGGTTTTTGTATTTTACCTATCTCAGTAGTCTTAGACTGTCAACTGCCCCTTTCCTCTCTCCAGGAAAGGTGTTTGTTTCTGGTAGATGATGGAGGAAAAAGAGGTAGAGGCTGTAGCTCAGTGCCTGTCAGAGTGGAGCTGTGGACAGCCATGTGTGATAGTTGGAGGCAATGTTGCCAAGCAACTGACTTTGAGGTGTGGTTTGGTAAAGGAGCAGTTCTTTCTCTAAAAGCTGTGCCTGGCTATGATTTTGTGTTTAAAAAAGGAAAAAAAAAAGAACAAAGATGAATACGTAACTTTCTCTCTTGCGTGGATGAAAAAAGGAGTGCAATATTCCACATTCAAGTATTGATTGCTATACAAGAATCTAATGCATTTTTACTGAAGTTTTTGAATGAAAATGAATAAAGCTTCATAGTACAGGACTTTATTGGTAGGATTAAAGGCAGTAGTAGTGCTATAAGAAATTCTGCAAAACAAGGTGGAAGTGATTCATCATGTAACCTGGTATTTTTGAATGCAGCTGAACTTGGGGGTGGATTCAAATCATGGCAGTGAGTGGCAATCAGGAATGAATGATCATTTTAAATAAGCTCCTGGCAATGTGTGCTGAAGTAATTTGGCTTTAAATTTGTCATTCATAACAATTTATAGAAGCAACTAGTGTATTGATAAGTAATGATGCCTTTATAATATAGGGACTGATTATCCCATTAAGGTATGTATATGGGGTATTTGTTCAGTTGCCTGTTATCTGTAGAGTGACAAAAATATCCCTGTAAGCATGGCAAATGCCACACTTTATGTGCACCCTTTAGATCTTCAGAGGAAGTGTGCTTGACCACTTAAGTAGGGGTTAAACCAAAGAGACATGTCAGCAACACAGGGTGCAGGCCTTTTGGTCTTCTCATTGCCAGGTGATACCTGGGTTATCCTCAGCATTAAATACATTCGAACTGCTGTACCGGTTTTGTCTGAGATGGGGCTAACTTTCCATAGCGGCACTCATGGTGCTGTGCTTCGCAGCTCTGAAAGGGTGTTGATAACACACCAGTGTTTCAGCTGGTGCTGAGCAGTGCAAGTGCAGCATGAAGGCTGTCTCTCCAACCTCTCGCCAAAGGCCACTGGACTGGCCACTGGAGGTGGGCAAAAGTTTCAAAAGGGATGTAGCCAGGACAGCTGACCCAAACAGACCTAAGGGATAGGCTACAACAAGTGACATAGTAAAAGCTGAGAAAGCAGGGGGATGGGGAGGTTTTGTTGTTAAGGTGTTTGTCTTCCAGAGCAACCACTGAGTACTGAGACCTTGCTTCCTGGGAAATGGATATCACCTGCTGATAGGAGAATAAATATTCTTCTTCTTCCTTCTGCACATGGCCTTTGCTTTTCTTTATTAAACTGCCTTTATCCTGACCCATGGGGTTTTTAATCTTATTTTCTTCTCTTTGGTGGGTGCATGATGACCAGACAAGGTTTATCCACTGCAGCTGCTGAGGGTTTCTTGTGTGTTCTAAGTACAAGGTAACTGTCATTCTCATTAATAAAGACTGTGAAGCCTTGGTTCAATTTTCTGGGTGTTCTGCAGCATATAGCAAGCAACTTCTGAAAGAAGTGATGCTAAATACCCCTTGACACTTGTCTTGTTCACTGTGATTTCCATGGAGCTTGGGTGTTCATGGAGTCCCTGCTTAAAAAAGGTTACTCCAAAAATATACTTATGGAATGAAAGGATTCTGTCAAGTGGTCTTAAATGAGACTTGCACAAAAAATCTCCCAACTTTCTCTCCATTTTTTTGAAATGCAAATCTAGTTAAATCAGCTGTGAAGAACACTACTTAAAAGTAAATTTGTTCTTTCCTTTCTCAGTCACATGTAGCTGATATAATGATGTCTGAGTATTGATGACTGTCTGTCATGCTGGAATGTTCAACTGTGTTAGTTTGAATTTTATTTAATCTAGTATCATCTTGCAGGAGACCCAACATAGTTTTAAGCAAGAGGATACCTTTAGAAAAATGCAAAGCACATTTAAGCCTTGAATGTGTGGCATGATGCATTTGAATTGGACATAAATAAGTTACTCTGTGGTTTAAAAAAGGAAAAAATTTTCAAATACTGGACTGAGTTTTTCTTCAAAGACATGGTGAAATATGTCTTAGAGCTGTTCAAAACAACTGAACAAAGCCCTAAGCAGCATGGTCTAATTAGATATGATTGAAACATCAAGTTAGTCTAAGTGACCTCAGGAAGTCCATTTATGCCTAGGTTCTGAGGAAATACAGAAGTTCTTTAACACCTGCTCTTTAAAAGATACATCTCACAGAGCATAGATACCTTCTGTTGTGTGTATTGGCTCAAACCCAGCTTCAGGGATGAGTGTTGAAGTACTGCAAGGTGTGATCCATTTGCTGAGACTCTGGCAAAGTGCAGTATTGGCGTGTAGCTACCCTTGCATGCAGGCCGCGGGCATTTGTTGTGAGGATTTGTGGCTATGACACTGGAACTTCGAGTGGAGAAAAGGCCTGATTCTGTTTGTCCTCCTCAGCCTATTCTTTTCTGCTGCTCTTCTCTTAATTTAGTACCCTGAGCTCCACTGAAAGTTATGCTCTGACTATTGATAATATCATTATAGTAAAACTCAGGGGTCATCCAAGACTAGAGTTGCATTTGTGAGGTGGGCCGTTCCTGTGCCTGAGAACTGTGGTATGTTAGTGTTTGAGGGTGGGCCAATAGGCTCTCTGTGGGTAAGAGAGATGAATGGTGCAGCCTAAAAATCTACTGGATCTGATCTACATAACCTGAAGAGGAAGTGAGACAATATGTGGAGGAGGAATGTAGGTGAATGTCTCTGCGGTGAATGTGGATGTTGTGGATGTGCTGCCAGTGGGATGGCAGAGAGAATCAGAAGAGTAAGAGTCAGAAAACTCCTGAGTTGAGATAAAGACAGGTAAAATGAAAGCTGTGCCCACAAGCAAAGCAAAATAAGAAATTAATTCACTACTTAGCATCAGCAGGTGGGTGTTCAGCCTGCTCCAGGAAAGCAGGGTTCCATCACATGTAATTACATCACATGTAAGTTATGTAATTACTGACTCCAAATGTCTCTCCTTTCTCCTTCTTACTCCAGCTTTTATTGCTGAGCACAGTGTTGTATGGGATGTCCTTTTGGTCAGATGTCTCAGCTGTGTCCCTTTCTGGCCTCTTGCCCACCCTCAGCCTCCTCACTGGCAGGATAGTTTGAAGAGCAGAAAAGGCCTTAATGTGCAAGCACTGCTGAGCAATAAGAACATTTTTGTGTTATTGGCACTTTTGGTCACAGATTCAGAACACACTGCTCTGGGGCCTTCTATGAAAAAAATAAACTCCATCCCCACACAAACAGATATAGCAGAGAGGATTGGTATAAAAAACAATTTGGCTGGTCATTATAGATGGTTTCAGTGTACTTCTACCATCTAGACCCTGAAATTTGGCACTTTACTTTGCCTGCTCATGGTTTGGACAGGTGCACTTTTCCTTCAGTATAAACTGGCTGGGTGGCCAGGCCCAGAGAGTGGTGGATGGAGTCACATCCAGCTGGTCACTAGTGGGTTTCCCGAGGGTTCAGTATTTGGTCCAGTCCTGTTTAATATCTTTATCAATGATCTGGATGAGGGGATTGAGTGCATCCTCAGTCAGTTTACAGATGATACAAAGTTGGCTGGGACTGTTGATTTGCTGCAAGAGGGCAGAAAGGCTCTACAGAAGGATCTTGACAGCCTCTGTTGATGGGCTGAAGCCGGTTGTATGAGGTTGAACAAGGCCAAGTGCCAGATCCTGCACTCAGGTCACAATGCCCTGCAGTGCTACAGGCTGGGGAAAGAGTGCCTGGAAAGCTGCCCAATGGAAAAGGACCTGGGGGTGCTGGGCAACAGTGGCTGAATATGAGCCAGAGTGTGCCCAGCTGGCCAAGAAGGCCAATGGCATCCTGGCCTGTATCAGCAATAGTGTGGCCAGCAGGACCAGGGCAGTGACTGTCTCTCTGTACTCAGCACTGGTGAGGCCACACCTTGAGTCCTGTGTCCAGTTCTCGGCCCCTGACTGCAAGAAGGAGTTGGAGCAAGTCCAGAGAAGGGCAACAGAGCTGGTGAAAGGTCTGGAACACAAGTCTGATGAGAAGTGGCTGAGGGAGCTGAGGGTGTTTAGCCTGGAGAGGAGGAGGCTCAGGGGAGCCCTAATCATTCTCTACAACTCCCTGAAAGGAGGTAGCCAGCTGGGGATTGGCCCTTTCTCCCAGGCAGCCAGTGACAGGACAGGAGGAAATGGCCTCAAATTGTGCCAGGGAAGGTATAAATTAGATATTGAGGAAAATTTCTTCACTGAAAAGTTTGTCAGGCATTGGAACAGGCTGCCCAGTTCCAGTGCCTGAAGCAGTGAATCAACATCCCTAGAAGTATTAAAGAACATGTAGATGTGGTACTTGACCATGTTTGGTTAATGGTGGAACTTTCAGATTTAAGATGTCTTTTCCAATCTTAATGACTCGGATTCTATGACTCTTGGATAAAGAAGCTTGGATCTCTGGTTTCTCTGCATCTATCTCAAATTTAGGTTCTTGTTGGAGGGGTTATGGGGGTGCATTTACCTTCTTTGTAATGTACGAGAAAGCACATCCCTGGAGTCACTGAGGGCTGCACAGAGCTTGTACAGTTTGTGAAGTGTTTATTTAAGGATCTCTTCAGTTAAATTTGAGGAAAAATTGTAAAGGGGAGCTGATTAATGCAACTGCTAGATAATTTCTCTGGTAGGAAAAGGTTCGTTCTTGTTTATGGCAAACAGGCTACATTATAAGGCTGTCTCGCAAACAAATCTTATCTCTGAGGTTTTTGTCATAGTTAAAGGAAGAGCTTCAATTACTGACTGAAGCGGTTTTTTGCAGCAGGTGCTTATATAATCTTTATCCTTTGACTGGGTGTGCAGAGGGATTGCTACATCCTGACAGAGTAGCATAGATTTATACCTTTCTTTTTCTTGCCAGTGATGCTTTTACTTAATGCTTAGCTGTCAGCTTATGAAAACATTTTGTAAGAGCTTGCTGTTCCTCATTTTCCTTTTATTTCTGCATCTAAAAGGAATATAAATTGTAAACTTAATACAGTAAGTGTTTTAGCATTTCCTTGCTGACAAGAGAAAAATTGCAGTCAAGACCAGCTCCAGAAGCTTCCTACTAATACTGTAATATGCTACATAACCTTGTCTTTTTTAGAAAGTACCAAATGCTGCCAACAGGAAATGACAGCTTGCACACCTTATTCTTGCAGCCTGAACTCTGACACAAGCAGTCTTTCTCTTCACGAGTGAACAGGCAGGATAAAATTGGAGCGCTACCCCTTAGCCAAATTGAAATTTTATTTCTGAAGCCGTTAGGTTATTGAATGTGCCAGGGTTGGCATCTCCGTCATCTCTGATACTTGGGGCACTGACTTTACTTTCCAAAGGGTGCTGTAGCAGGGTAGTATCCCACAAGGCTGGTAGGAGTGTTGTGGCTGTGTCCTGTGTACTCTGCATGTCTTATCCACGTAGAGTCATAGACACGTGCTCAGGCTATCCTGGCGTGGTTGCCAGCCAAGGGTCGGGAGCTGCTCTCTTGACAGTTCAGAAGTTGCTTATGATCCTGCTTACCTGGGCAAGTGTGAGGATGGGTGAAATCTGAGATGTGAAGTACTTCCAAGTCAGGAATGCAAACTTTGGGAGACAGTTTTAAAGGAAGTTTCAATGTGAAACACTGAGTTAAACTGATATTTTCATTAAAAATAAGTGTTCTAATGAGGTAGGTGTTCTTTTTAAATCCTATCATCTCGTTTCTAAGATAAATAGGAGGTCTTTGTGATGTTTTGGGGTACAAATCCCAAAAAACCATCATAATCTCCTTTTTCTCTAAATTTACATGAGGCGTGCTCAGCTATTTATTTATGTATATAACTTAATGGTGAACTCTAAATATTGTATTTTTTTATCTCACAACTTAGCTTTTATGTCCTATAATCACCTAATATTTGATAAGATGGCTTTATTTTGGAAAAGCAAGCTTATCTTCTCACAATCCTAATCAGTCAAAAAGATTTTTAGTAGCTGACTATTTGTTAATAAGGCAAAAAGAATTAATTCTTTCACTTTGCCACTTACAAGACTGCTTGTGCCAAACGGCTATTAGACAAGAAAAAACTTGTTCCTCTCAAGAATAAACTGACGTTACCTGTGTATCTCCAATACCTAATGTAACCAACCTGTCCTCTGATTTACAAACTGCATTTTCATATTCCACACTTAATTTTCTGTACAAAGCTTTTGCTGTTTGAAATTACTTGGATGCATTCCAGAATTAGTTATGAAGCCAGCCACTTGATTTTGTGGCTTAAACATACAACTGAAGGAGCATTCTTGTCACTGTACTTCTTTTGTAGTTGAGGCTTCGAACAACCCTTGGAATTCCTTTGAAATGCTTTTAGCCATTTTTGATGCTACAGAAGCAAGTGAATAAGTGAGCTGAAGGAATAATTGAAATAGTTTGATACATATTTCTCTCTCTGGCTTACAGAGGTGGGACAGGGTCGTGCAGGGGAAGAGTTTCATTCATGCTACTTCTACATAGCCTATTTGGAGTTAAGAATAGGTCTGCACTTAATGGATTTTTGATGACTTTCATTAAAAACAGTTATTCAAAAAGACAAACTTGGAGGAATTCTGTCCATGAAACTCTCTACCACCTCCCAGACACACTGGCTAAAAATAGCTAAGCAATGCTTCTAAGGCTTGTCTTCCTACTGTTCCTGCAGTATACCTTGAACCAAATGAATCTCAGCTGCTATTAAGCTGGGCTCTGGAACAGTGTGCTTGAGTTGTCTGCCTTCAGTGCAACTTTGTTGTTGAGTTTGATTTCTTTAAAAATATGAAAACAGCCTGTTACAAACAGTTCTTGTTTGAACTCTTGTCACACTTTTCTAAATGTGGTAAATTTTAGATTCTCAAATTCTGGTCTTGACTCTCCGAACACAGGCTTACTAAACCAGCTGTAAGAGACTGCTAACAACTACCATGTAAGCTACAGCCCTTTGTTGCCTTTCTTTATATAAAACAGTATTTTGCTGTATACTTTGACACCTTAAAAGCACATAAAGACTGAGCTTGTGTGGTTTACCCAGTTATGGGTTTGGAGGTAAAGCAAGGAAGCCTCTTCTACTGTAAAGGAAAAGAAATTACGCTTAATGTGGGTAGTAGATGTGACACGAGAACATTCTTCAGGCTATTTGTTCTGTTTAATCAGAAACTAATTCAGTAGATCGAGTGATGAGTAAATAATCCTTATCAGTAGTCTCAAAAAACTTAAGGTTCAAGGGCCTTGAAGAACATTTCATAGAAAAAAGATTGTTGTACTGTGGTTCTTGCATTATTTCCTTTTCTTCAAGATCTTTATGCAAGATCTTTCATTCTTTCAAAAATTTGCTTAATTCACAAAATCTGTTTCGGTGGACATTAACATTGCAAATAAGCTTTTTTGTTTTGGGAGTGGGTGAGTGGTCTTTTCTTGTAGGAATTGTTTCACTCCCCCCGACCCCAACCACCCCAGGAGTCTGTGAACCAAAAATGGAGATGGTAGATCTCCGCCTTTTTGTGGGAAAAACTAAGCAGCTTCCAATGAAACTAGTAAGAGATGGTCTTTGGTCAGCAGGATTAGACTGAAAATGCGTAATAGTAAATGATTTTTTGGAGCATTTCAGTATTATTTTTACTTAATTTCTGACTCTACTGTGTTATGTTTTGAGGAGAGAAACTTGGAGGAATCTAAGTTCTGCCTTGTTCTTTTGTTCTTCCCTGAGTAGCCACTGAAGAAGGGACTGTTTTGTGTTAACTCAGATCTTCTTGTATTGAATTGAATTACATAAAATACAACTGCTGATTACTTGTTTTCTTTCTTTTCTCTCTATCTGCTACATAAGAGTGCTTGTCTCCTGTTCACAATCTTTATTTTTATCTCAGCTTGGAGAAACTACAGATGTTTTTGAAAAATATTCTTTGCTATCTTGGTTGAAATCTTGAGTAGCAGAACACTTGAGCAGTATGAATTGGGTGTGGGAGTAATGCAAAGAGAGAGAACTCCATGGATATGCTTGGGTTGATGCAACGACTGAGGCTTTCTTTGGCCAAAAGTGGTAGCTTTTGGGAACTGGCTATGAACCGCTCAGGGTAAGTCAGGTGTGTAGATTTTCTTGCAGTTAATTCTCTGTTCCACAAGATGGAGCTAGTTCTTTGCCAAATCAAGTCTGTCAAATAGCAAGAGAATTTCAGGAAACAAATGAGAATTAAAGTAACTTCACTGTGCTTTATGAGTAAAGGACAGGCAGGATGTTGAGAGAAAAAAAGAATTGTAGCCTGTCAGAAATCTTTAAAGATCTTGGCCCAAGATAAGTTTGCTACAGACTATATTAGGGATGCAAAGCTAGTACTCTGTTATGTGTAATACTTGGCTTCCTTCCTTCCTTGTAGAATTTCTAACTGGTAACTGCAAGAATGTAAAGTGAAAACTAACTTTGTGTTTGTGTGCCTCTATCATACAAACCTTATTTAAAACTGGTCTTTACAAGCTTTTTTCATTGAAAACTTTGTCTCAAAACTTACTAGTTTCCTGGCAAACTCGGCTTATGCACGTATTGTAAAGGATTCAGAATTGTTTGCTGAGATATAAAATGGTTGTCCTTCCCTTTGACAGCACATGTAAAATTGAAAGGCTGCATGCTTGCTCTTTTTATCCCAATTCAGACCTCTATTTGCTCTCTATAAGTTAAGATGTTTTTTAAGAGGGGTCAGTACCTCTATTGAGCAAAAGGAGTGTTTCACGATTAACTGCAGTTACAGTAAGCTGAAAAGATGGTGGTGGACTGATGGAGGGAAGGAAACTCTGAATTGTTGTAGTAGGGGAAGCAACCATCATCATTTGACTTCACAGTCAAATTTGCAGTGATCTTATACTTGCTCCTTTGTGGATGTCTCCCAGTTATGTCATATTCAAAGACTTTAATTTTCTTTTGCCTCTTTTTTGTTTGTTCTGACCTCCACTGCGGGTTTGGTTGTTTTTTTTTTTTTTGGTACTACTGTTGTAGTAGTAGTAGGTTGTCCTACTCGTGCCCAGTCTTGCCTGTTAGTGTATAACCTTTCTCGCTAATTCCTTACTGCAGGTAGAAGCTGAGTGGAGGATGGAGCATTGACTGAGATGTTTAAAACAGTTGAAAGATTTTTTTTAAACTAATCAAATGGAGAGCTAAAGCAGTGGTTCACACTGTATTGACTGCTTGGGTTCATATATAGTTTAGTGTATGAGGGTTTCACATTTTTTTGTAGTGCTGATAAAAGTACTTTTTCCTCAGCATTTTAAATGAACTGTATTGCATAAGCCTGGTTTTGTATCTCATGCAGTGCTATGCATGTACTGATGCAAAATAAAACTTGAGCAGTTGGAGTAAAACTTAAATCTTGGACATACAAACACTAATGTACTTTGTGTTTTGTTTCCT
>WEIT01038179.1:5197-78416 GCA_013389985.1 Dryoscopus gambensis
GGGCGGGAGCTGCCGCTGCCCCGGGGCTGAGTGGTCTCGCTGCCCGTGGCTCTGGCAGGGGCACGGCTCTCCGGGGGCTGCGCTGGGGCCGGGGAAGCCACGGCAATAAGTTGCGCATGCCGCGTGTTTCCTCCCGCACCGCTGGCGGGGAGGGGGGGAGTGAGGAAGCGCAGGAGCAACTTGTTACTTGGCTTGTAGTTAAGCCGTGTTAAACTGAGCAAGGCAGTGCAAGTGCAGTGTCTCGGACATACAACAACTGCATGGGCAATTTATCTTTTATCGCTAACTGCTTGATAAAACCACGCCATTTGGGCAAACTTATCAGATTTGAGTTTTCTGGCGCTGCCTCTCTCATTTCAGTATTGGGTCGAGGTCGTGCTGTACGGCACGCGCTGTCCTTCATGCATCTCCTGATGGTCGCTTTTGAGTGTGATTGTGTCTGAATTCGTTATCTTTAACCACAGGTGAACACCAACGATCACACAGAGTTCCAGATGCCGATCCTCAGAGAATCCACGTGTGACAGAAAGGATGGATAATCTTTTGGCTCAGCTCCAGCCTGGTGGAGCCTGCATGTGGTTGTTTCAGGCTAATGTACAAAAAGGGTACTGCATTTATTCTGCGAGGTTTTTATTTAATTTGTATATTTGTGGCAACGATCCTATTACCTTTTCTCTAATTGGCGTGGCTGGGCGTAGCAGATCATGCCTAAAAATCCTTGCTTTTGAAGTCAGAAATTAACCTGTTAGTGCTGGGATTTTTTAAACAAGGTTAGGCTCTGGTCACAGAAATACACAGACTCATTCCACCTTGAATTCAGTTACTTGCATGGTTGTGCAGCATTTAAATACCATGGCAGGTCTATGTTCTGAGAAACAGCTGAATGATAATACTTAAATATTACTCCACGAGCTGCAGCCTGCCAGGTTACAAAATTTCATTTTAAAACCAGGTAAACCAATGTATTTTCTTGATTAAAGGCAAACTCAAGTTGTAAGAAATGCATTAAACTTAAGTAAGATATACGTGGATTTAAAGTATTCTTATATATTATCATAGAATGGTTTGTGTTGGGAGGGACCTTAAAGATCATCTGATTCTTGGAACATAACACCACGGGCAGGGATGCCACCTGCTAGATCAGGTTGCTTAGGACTGCATTAAACCTGGCTTTGAACACTGCGAGGGATGGGGCATCCAGAGGTTCTGTGGGCAGCCTGTTGCAGTGTCTCACCACGTGAATGATAAATACTCTACATGAATCAGAAGTACAACTGTTGTGTCATGTGATGGCCCAGGACAGGATGAAATACTGATGCTGTAGACGAAGATGGTGTCTTGGATCTCTTTTCCCAAAACTATTTCCTGCCCCCTATAAATAAATTTGGTGCACAGAATGCAAATTCAGGTGATGGCATCGTTGCATCTCTCTCCACAGAGAAGGATGTTCATTTGACTTGCTGCTTTCAAGTTCCACCTGAAGCTACAAAGCATTGCCACCTTCAGCTGTTTGTTAAGTGCTAAGTGATTTGTTAAGTCTGCTCTGTGCAGTGTTGGGAGCACAGCATGAAGACTGGTGTGTATTTCTGTACCTGGCAGGAACAGCTCTGTCTGGCGGGATGCTTAGGGTGAGGGGGCATTGTCCCGAGTGGAGAGGGAGAATCTTTAAAGGCCTGTGAGCCTTCCTGAATGGGAATGGACTGCTGAGGACACTGACAGTCTCATCGCTGTTGCATTGGGTGGCAACTGGCATTTTGTCAGAAGATGAGGGATTGGAAGGCTCTGTGTTCAGTGTGCTCTTGTATTCAGCCCCCTTCACAGAGGCAGTCAGTTTAATTGTGGAGATGTGCACTGGAATTTTTGGCAGTACTGTTATCAGCAATAATGGTGAATTCTTTATTGGCTACCTATTTGTGTCCTGCCTCAACAACTGCACTTTGCTTGCGAGTGAGTGCTAGAATACTTGCTTTTGGACACACTGGTTCTTTTTTCTATGCAGCACAAAAATCAGCTGCTTTGTGGAAACAAATGCTTGGTATTTGTAGTACATTGTGCATATGGAGTAACTTGCAGTTGAAGGCAAGATCAGCCTGGAAAAGCAGGATCCTGAGTCTGAACTCAGCCTGTTCTTGCCTTGCTGAGTGGTATTAGGTGAATTACTTGACCCTTTCAGTACTTATCACTCTGTAAACCATGAATCATAGGTCCTGCGTACAAGGACATTTATTAAGATTTTAAGAACATCTTTGTGTAGTCAATCCTGATGCTGTGTTAAACTGGTAGTGAGGTTTATATTTTGCATAATTGATCACGTTATGATCGCCAATGTTTTTCACTGCTGTATTGATTGCATTTCTAACAGATACAGACAAAAATATATTAATGTTCCAGTTAAATCCTATATCACACCCACATTTTTTCATTGCAGCAATATTCAAATAAACCCACAAACCAACCTCAACAGAACAGCAAGCTGTCCAGCCAACTGGCAATTAAATTGACATGTCTTTTTTTCTGAAAGGCCATATTCTTAGCTGGCCTCTACTATCTTGAGCACATATGAGGAAAAAAAAAAAGCACATTGTAGTTGCTTTACTGGGCTTTGGGACTGTGTTGTGTTGGTGATGCAATGACCAAAGTTCAGCCCGGAGGTTTTACGATACAACCGGTGAGCTGGAGGTCAGCTTCAGGTTATGGTTTTGGTCTCCTGCTGTGTTTGTTTTGTGTCTCCACACAGGGAAAGAGAACGTGCTGAGAAGTGTCACAGCTGTTTTTTCCTGCCCCACCCCACTACTTTCAGTCTCCTCCCCTTTCTACCTGGACTCCACTGTAAACAACTTCTTGCTTCCTTGTTGCTGTTATGTATTACAACCCCCTCCAAGTTTGTGAAAAATCGCTGGTTAATTTTTGCTTTCTTCTAGGGGTTGCTCCCCACATCCTCCTAATTTCTTTTGAGAAGTCAGAGTTCCCTGTAACCATCAGGTAAAACCATCTGTAGTGGATGAAAATGACAGCTGCTTGTGTAGAAGGTCAGTTGTTACCTGTTGCTGAACGTTGTGTCACAGTGCCAGCAGCTGCAGATGTGCATTTACATAGGACAAAACCCAAGAATCTTTGTCAAAGAGCATCTTTTTTGCACAGTTCCTGCCACTGGTTATTCAAAGGTGTATTTTGTTTTTTTAGACTAGCTACCACCGATGAAGGAGCTGGATAGGAACAGTAGCCAAACATGACTCAGAAGAGAACAGGACTAAAAAGAGAGAAGACAAACAACATGTCTGTAATATTTGCTGGCTCTCCAGTAATGGCTTACGTAAAAGAAAGTTGGTTATCAATTATTCATCAGAGAATTTGTATATCAGTAGAAACACAGAGGACTGCTAGATATAACTGTACTGAAATCAAAAGGGGAATTAGGTTCATATATATATACCAAACATCAAGCAGATCTATGTAACATTAGACTCCCACCCACCTTTACCACTTCTTTTCTGAGATGCATCCTGCATTCCATTAACTGCTGGAGAGAGTCCAGAGGAGGCGACCAAGATGATTAGAGGGATGGAGCAAGTCTCCTGCAAGGAAAGGCTGAGAGAATTGGGCTTGTTCAGCCTGGACAATGGATGGCTTAGGGGTGACCTAATTGTGGCCTTCCAGTACCAGAAGAAAATCTTCAAGAGGGATGGGATGGACGTTTTACAGGGGCATGGATTCAGATTGAAAGAGAGTAGATTTAGAGTAGATATTATGAAAAACATGTTTACAGTGGGTGTGTTGAGGCCCTGCACAGGTTGCCCTGGGAAGCTGTGGTGGCTCCATCCCTGGAGATGTTCAAGGCCAGGCTGGACTGGGCTCTGAACAACCTGGTATAGTGGAAGGTGTCCCTGCCCATAGCAGGGGAGTTGGAACTAGATGTAGATGATCTTTAAGGTCAATCCCAACCCAGGCCATTCTCTGGTTCTAGGAACCATGTAATTCACCCCTCGCTGCACTCTTCATGTGATGTAGCTCCTCAGTTAAATGCACTATTTCTATATAAAGCACATCATTAATGAGTTTTATTGACAGTTTGCTACAGAACAGCCTAAAGCAGGAGTTGGAGTGACTCAGAGTAGGAAAGGCTGTGCAGCATACAACTCCCTGTGCATGAATTTCCAGGGATAATGAGCCTTATTCTGATCATCTGAGTTCAGCTCCATCAACTTCATGCTTTGCACTGGTGCAAATCAGATCTGTGCTGTCTCTGGTGCTGCCCAGGTTAGGCTGTGCTGATGAGTGCTGTGAGTTAGCCATGGCCGTGCTCCTTGTGAACTCACTGACTGTTTAGGGCTGGCCCTGGGTGTGAGGAGGAGGGAAGCTGCTCCCTCGTAGGGAAAGCCCTGGGTCTCTGTGCATGTGTGCTCTCCCATTATCACTGACCTCAATGCCATATTTACTTTTAGCTGCTGTGTGATAGATGCAGTGTAAGAGCACTTTTGTCCTAGGCTAGGGTGTGATTCTGCTCCCTCGGGAGCCCGAGAGTTGGCAGTAGGTAGCAGTAGGTTGCTCACTAACTCTGGGGTCCCAGAGGATGTGAGCTGTGGCTCTACCACTGCTTGTGCTATGCTAAGTAGTGGTCACAGACCAACTCTGGGACAACCTTGCTAGCAAGGTCTAAAGTAATCCTGTTTCAGTGGCTTAAAGAGTTACTGCTGTGCCACTGAGTCATACTTGCTCACTCATAGCTTTCCCTCACTGCCAAAAATGCTTCAGCACAGAGTATCTGGAAGCTAAGCCTTTCTTTCTCACAATCACGAGTGAGGACTGGGTGTAGCTGTCACACAGGTGAAGCCATAGTAACTTGATTGCCTTTGGTTATACATGTAACACATTATTTTAAGGATCATTTTTCAGCAAGAGAGAGAGCTACTTAATTTCTTAATGATTTGGGGTCAAGTTTATCCCAGTGGGGATCTATATAGGGCTAATCAACAATGATAAATTTAAGAAGGAAAGAACAGCCAAAGAATATTTTTCAATTTTAAATAAATAATAGATATAATTTTTTCATGGAAAGACTTAGTGTTCAGCAGCAAAAGAGGTTAATGGTAAAACTTAGTGGGTCAGGTATTTAGTGGGATGGAAGTTTCTTTCAGTGTTTTCAGAAGTTTGTAAGGTTGAGGTTAATTGGTAAAGCAAATAAAATTGTTCTTTTTCCCATAGGTAAATTGTCCATGTTAGACTCCATGCCTCTGTGAGGAGAAAGGAAATTTTATTCGAGTGTTGAAACGAGTGAGGTGGACTGAGGGAAGCAGAAGAGGAAGGCCAAGACCTGCAGAACTGTTACAGGCACCCACGCATGACATTGATCTCTCTTTGAGAGATCAACCAGCATCTGACTACTTCCAAATCAAAGAACATCGATTAGAAATCACTGAAAGTTAGTTAGTAGAGAAAAATATCAAGGAAAAATAGAAGGAAGGGATGCCAGTGTGGGTGAAATGCCAGTGAATGAGGTCAGAGGGATGTTCCAGAGAAGCAGCATGAAGAGGTGAGTAGGTGTGGTGCAGGGAACGGGGCAGTTTGATTCCATGACATACAGCTGCAAACAGCTGTTAAAGGGGACATACAAAGGCCTTTGGAAGATCAGTGCAGTGTGTAGGCTGGATTTTGAAGTGTGGATTGAAATGATGATATAAAAATTTTAGTTTCTTTAAAAATGAAGATAGTTATAGTGTGTTTGAGGACAAAGTGACAAGTCACAAGTTTGGAAATGACAGATCTTTGCCAGAGCCATAAACATGACCTTTGCTGGATGTGGTTTAATGCTCAGAGTATTGACGTGATCCCATGCCCTTTTTAGGGTAGAATAATACACCGGTCAGTAACATACCACTTCTGCATAGGTATAACTTAGGATGACTGAGGAAAAAACTACAAAGTTATCAAGGTATAAAGGCAAGTTAGTGCAGATACTAAATATCTTGGTTTTACTTTTGCATTTCACAGCATGGTAACAGAAGCCTGGTAGATTCTTCTTGGAAAATTAGAATGAATTCCAGCAGAAACTGATGCAGAAGCTCCAATTTTTCCTGAAAACTAGCTTCCACTATTTCCTATAGCTAAGTATTTAGGGCTTGCAGGATCAGGGCCTAACAAGCCACACATCCTTCTTACTGTTGGTTTGGGTTTTTTTTTATCTCTAGGAAAACAAATTTCTCCATGTCGCTGTGTTAAAATGATTGGAAATTGAAGTTAGGGGGATCTGGCATGTGATTACTTTTTATAGACAGGATTTTCTTCATAGCTGAATTGGACTGAGGGTTTTTTTCCCTCACAAACCAGATGGTAAGTGATTCAGTACTTTTAGCAGTAGAAAAATGATTTGTTTTCTTTCCTTAGTAGTTGGTGTGAATGTACTTTTCTTTATCTATTTACATATTATGTAAACACACTTTAGCAGCATTTCTGTACATGGGTTACAGTCCTGGTCCTGCAGAGAGCCTTGCACACAGGAGTTGACATGGCTCACATAGAACTGTTGGCATGGAACTCATGACAGGGTCATAACTGTATTTGTATCTCTATGTATGTACTTAAATTTACAGCACTGTATGAGGATGCCAACACAATTTTAAGTCCACAAAACGATTGAGTAACTTTGCACACTTTGCTTTCTTTTCACCTAACAAAGTCTCTGATCTCTTCTGCTGTGTTCCTGTAGTAGGCTGTAGTCCTTATGGCTTTTGAGTTATGCTAAAAGCTTTGTTCTTATACAGTGTAAGTTGTTCTTACTAAGAACTAAGGAGTGAGGTCCTTGTTCATGTAACCTTTTGTACTGGTGCTACTCCCTTTGGAAGGGATTGCAGTAACAGTGGCAAATACTTGGGAGAATATTAAAAAAAACTTCACATAAGTACCAGATTTATCAAGGTTATCTGCATCTATATTTGCTGGTGTGTACATAATGTTAAACAGAACATACGTGTAAGCCACGTATGCTGTGTCAGCATATGGATATTTGAGGCAGAAGGCTCTGAATTGATACTAGACTTACACTCTGGGCAAATACTGTCTTAGAGTATCCAGCCACTCGTTCCCTATACAAGAAGGTGCAAGCAGGGTTGTCCAAGCAGCCTGACTGATGTCCTTTCCAAGCAGTTAAGTGCTATTTGGTAAATTTGCTGTGCTTTTGCCCTAGCTTTACCTGGGAATTAAAATGTTGAATGCATAGACTCATACTGCTGCTTTATTGAGACAATAATACTTCCCTTCAAATACGGTGACCACGTTCTCTGTTTACAAATCTGGGGGTACGCAGCTGGAACAGAATTATCTGGTTCTTTTCTTGGTTCTTGCCTCATCTAGGTACGCTCTGGTTGAATCACTGGGGGAGTGTGCACAGAGGAACTGGCTGGCCCCTTGCCTTGTTTTCCAGGTTTACCAGAGAGTTAAAACCCACTTCTTAGCATTTCTCACTTGAAAAATGTGACAATCTTCTGCTTCCCTGTATTCTAATAGGGAAAAAAAGACATGTGAATTAGCATCAGAGATACTGTGCTGTGACACATCAAGTTTTTGCCTTCAATTAAATTATTCAGTGGAAGGGTGTCAGAAGGGGGTCCTTGAAACTAGCACTGTTTGTTTGGCAGGGATCAGTAGTCAAGCTGGGGTGATTCACTGTGCTTTGTATTTGTGAAATAAATTACTTTTCCCATTATGCAAGGGGAAGCATTTGTGGGAGTTTGCCTCTCAGGCTGTGTGGTCGCACAAGGTGGCAGAAAACTGTGTCTGCAGGGCACATAATCCTGCGGGATGATGCTGCGTGGGGTGGTGTGGGTCCAGTCCGAGGTCAGACTGCCTGATGGGAGGAACGAGAGCTTGCTCGGCCACAGCTCTGTGTGTGTTGCATACCAAGGGCTTTACCTTCTCTGAACCTCATCATGGTCACAAATGGTCACATTTCTTGTAACTGGGAATTGCTTTATTACATTAGCAGAAAGAAATAGAAGCATGAAGCAATGGTTATGCACTTCCAAACAGTGTGTCTGTAGAAGAGCAGAGCACAGACTCCTAACCCAGCTGTTGTGGGCATGCAGAGCAGTGGGATTAAGATTTCTGTTCTCTGGGGCTGGCTGTGCATGCCCTTGTGCTCGTTGTAACTGACTGACTGGCAGCAGTGTGCTCGTTTCTCAGTGTACTTGCCGTGGTGCCCACTGGCACCCAGCTGCCCGTCCCTCACGGGCCAGGTGTCACACCCCGAGTGTTACCATGCCCAGGATGTGACAGTGGCTGTGACACGCATGGCAGATGGGTCCAGGAGAAGTGAAACCAGGTTGATCTCTGGTCTGAAAGAATGAGCAAAATTTGCCCTCAGTGTGGAGGGTGCTGAAGAAACAGTGTTGGAGACCAGTTGTCTGTTGACTCCTTTGGGTTCCAGGGAGTAAATACTGTGGACAAAACTTGGCTCAAAGCTTTGAGGACCAAGTAATTGATGTAAGCCCTGGGTTACATAGGACATAAGCATGGCTTATAAGTACTGGAAGTACTGAAGAGAGTTTCTTCTAGTTTCAGGTAATAATAGGGAACGTTGTGTACAGTTTGTTTGCTTGATTGGTTCATTTTATTATGTGTAAATACACTGTAGAAACAAGTTGGTCATTTGTTCAGTGGCACTCAGCTAGTGTGCTTCTGGTAAATCCAGTGAATTAAGGGGAATAAGTAACCAGCTCTGGTCTGTCAGTGAAACAGAGTCCATTTAAAAGTAAGGCCATGAGGGATACGGTGAGGCTGCGGAGGAGATGGAAGGACAGTGAGCAGAGCTGGTGGCCTGTGCCACAGAACAGAAACCTCCAGGCCACACAGCTCACTGGCAGTGTGAGCTGCCTCAGTGAAAGGAGTGCTGCTCTCCCATGTGTGCTATGAAACTCTGGCTCCACTGATCTTAATGAAAGTGACGTGGTTTTGCACTGGGGCAAGTGAGAGCAGAATCTGGCCAACTGTTAATAGTTTTTTGTATTTGAGGCTGAAATAAAGTGGCTATGTATGCAAATAATTGTGCGAGTGTGACTCCTGAATGACTCTTAAAAGGAGAATTCAGTATTTGATTGTTGGAAATACAAACTGTCTGGCACAAATCTCCTGGTTTGGCTGAGTTGTACTTGACCTGTGACAGAGAGAGCAAAGGTGATTTTATGTCCTGGGATCTGAGGGGCCAGTGTGTAGTGTAACTCAAGGCAGACTCAGTGTGTTGACTGCTTTGTAATTACAGATGCTTATTTTGTGTACAAAACCAGTTGATTCATTATCTTTTATTTCCATTATCTCATCTCAATCTTTATGTGTGAATCTGAGCTGTTTGAGTTCAAGGGAATGGCATATAACTAGAATTTTAAAAAAAGGGGCTTGATAACAAAAAGTTGGTTGTTCTGATATAAAGATGTTCTGATGTAACCAAAATGATGAAATTGGTTAAATCTATCTGCAGAATCTGAAAACTTTGTGAGAAGTCTAAGAAGTTCAAAATAATCTTTCTTCTATCCCATGACCTGCATTTCTTTCAGTATTTTGACCCATACCTTGGAACAAGGATAGTTTAGCTCTTATATAAAAGAGACAATTAGAAGCAACCATGACGCTGTAGCTTAACACTCTGTCACTCTTCAGCTGTGCTTCACAGCTGAGCTTCAGGAGCTCTGCTCTTCATGCAGAAGTCTTGTGGTGAAGATGGCTTAAGCCATCTTCATTTTGTTAAATTCCTAAACTGTGGTAATCTCACCATAAGTTATCTGCTGTCCCTATGCCTAGAGATGTGGCCATCCAATTTTAAACTCCAGAGAGCAGAGAATGTTCTTCCTGGAGCCAAGATCTAAAAATGCATTCAGCTTTCAAAGAGCCTCTAGTATTTGATAAAGTAAGTTTTACTTACACAAGCTAAATATTGCCACTGTTAAGTACAAGTGTTGATGGTGTGGAGAGATGTGAAATTTTGTTGGGGTACAAGTGTGAGCCCAGAGTTGATGGGATACTTTAAAGAATACTTCCTGGCAGAAGTTCCACTGGCTGAGAATCAGGTGCTCACACTCAGTTGACTTCACTGGAAGATGCCCTTTTGAAGTGAAAGTACTGTATGGCCTAAAGCTTCTGTTCCTCTGGTACGTGAGGTTTTATAATACACAGAAGGAAGGAACCATTCACTTTTCCAGGTAATTGTTACAGAATGGGTGTCTGTGATCTGTTCCAGTCTGCTCTGTCTGGGGAATGTCTCCATGACTTTAGTGAAGTGCTATGCATGCACAACAAGGAGGCTTTTTGGATGGAATTTGTAATGCAGAACTCATTAACAGATGATAGTGAATAATTTTGAAAGAGATGAGTACAACACTTGCTGCTCATCTAGATCATAGAAATAACTTGAGGGAATATGTTCACCAAAGTGAGATGTTCTCTAAAATGCTTGCTAACAGGTTACTTATGCTTCTGTATGCCAAAAGCATACAGACCAAACCAAACAGAAAATTAGATTCTCTTCTTTTTTAATTCTTTGAGGAGTAGCTGTGAAAATTGTTTGGGTTACGTGGATGTTAAGTAAGGGTCACCAGTGGAAAATCAGACCCAGTGCTTTGTCTAAAGGAAGTGACGTTTTCATTTTCTTTTTTGGTTCCCCTGAGGTCTTGTCTGAAACTGCATCAAGAATAGAGTCACTCATTCTCTACCACGCAGAAAAATCGCTCAGTCAAGTTCCCTGTTGGTGCGTGTCTCCTCCCTTTGACTGTTTGTTGTTTCAGACACAGCTCTGTGGGACAGGGTCAGTGCACCAGAGCCTGTGGGCACTGCTGGAGTAGGGAGAGCAGCTTTCCTTCCACTCTGCAGTGTGGGTGTGGCTGAAGGCTGAGCTGGAGGGCTGCTGGATGGCTGATGTGCTTTTCTAGGGGAGCCCAGGGAAGCAGATGGATTGCATGAGGAGTCCTGCATCGCTCTGGCTGGCTCCAAGTGTTGCTGGATACATCAGAAATCCCAGAGCTTCTCAGCTCTCAGCCCTGTCTATGTGTCCTACAGCACCAGTCTCCAGGGAACTGAGGTTACTAGATTGGAGGATATGAGTTGCATAAAAAAGTCCCAGTCTCCGGGAGTTTAGGAGTGATAGCAGAATAACTACTTATAACTTGCTTTCATGTTACATAGCATGGGACTTGCTCTTCCTTGCAGATGACTTCTCCAGTGCTGTTTGGATGTGCCTGCTGCTCTGAGATTGCTCCTAAAGCCTTGATTTGACAGCAGCCTCTGGCGTGCTGTGGGCCAGCAGATCTGCATAGCAACAGGCCCGCCAGTCTTCCTGCAGACAGTTAAAGGAGTTCTGGAGAAAATGAGCGAGTCAAAAATTTGCCATTCTCTTCGGTGGCAGTTCCCTGGAGTCAAAGTGTCCCTTGTCTCTGGCACAGGTGGGCAGCAGGCTGGGGAGGAGAGCAACACAAGTTTTATTGTCTTTCCAATGCTTGGGGCTGCTGATGTTAGGTGCTGCAAGTGTAGGTTTTTGAGAGAAGAGTTGTAGGTGAGGGAGAAACATCACTGTTAAGTGAACTGAAGGGATATTACTTTGACCTCTTGGAACACAGAGCAGGCTGAGGAAAAGGAATAAGATTAAAAGAAAGAAAATCCTCTTAATCTGGGTGATGTCAGCTTGTCATTGTCAGTTCGGTAGTTATGTAGCTGCAAGCCTACTGCTGCCTGCTGTGCAAGGAGCAGATCATTAATTAAAAGGCATGGCAGAGTGCAGCATGCTTAGAGCTTTGAGGTGCTGACAAGCTGATACCACCCAGCATAACTGTAGAGAGCATGTCCAACACGAGGTACGATCCTAAGAACTGAAAAACCTGTTATCCAGTGTGTCATCCTTGAAGACAACTTGTGGCATACAGGCTGAAACCTAAAACTTCCTTGCTTTCTGCCTCCCTAGCAGCCTCGTACGCGTATCCAGCTTCTCCTTAGCATGAGCCACGCGGCGAGAATCTGTGTAACACAGGGGTTGGGAGAGCTTTGGCGTTCCCTAGGCCACCTGGCTGTGCAGCAGTCCTGTGCCTTTTGACCTAAGAAGCACTGGAGCCCCTGGGTAATGGTGTTGGTCATGGCAAAAGGTAGGAGCGGGTGTACTGCTAAGGTATATAAATGCCTGGCGAGGCCGAGTGCCTGTTCTGAGATGCAGAGATGTGGGTCAGAGAGTGTGGGACTGAGTTAGGTAAGAGAATGTGAGAACACACTCTCTATATGGCTGCCAAACAGGGAGCAGGAAAGGATTTCAGTGGTTTTGGCTTGAGGGATTAAGCAAGCAGTGATGGATCAGATAGGAAAGAATCTTGTTGGACTGTGGTGTAATTTGTACGATATACTCTCTGCTTGCAATTGATCCCAGACCACACTGTCAATGTTCAGTAGTGCTTACGAGCATCTGATACTCACTGCCCAGAGCACTGACAATTTTCCTCCTCTCATTTGTCATATACACTTGCAGATTTAATACTTTTATTTTGGAGAATACAGCACTTTGCTATCCTGTGAAACAATGCATCTCTTCTGCCATTCTCATGGAGATGTGGTGCAATGATGTAACTGCCTAGCGAGGGACTGGTGAATCATTTTGTTGGCGTTCACAAATCTCTTCTTTGCTAATAGTTTCTGCACTGGTCTTAATATAATTTTCAAAAGCAAAACTCATAATGTCACGGACTTTTTTTAAAAAAACTTTTTGTTAAAGAGACAATACTGCCGTTAACTGTTGGATACCATGCTGAACCCAAGCTCTCAGAATGCTGCTGAAATGCTCTCCCTAATATATTTGTGTAGCTGAGGGTATTGACACCTATCCAGTCAATCCCTCCTCAGTAGTGGGAAGCTTGCTCGCAACAGGGTGGGAGACGGAGGGCACATATTTATCTCACAGGCTCGGGTGGGTGGTCTGATAATTTAAAGTTTAAAGCTCTCCTGTGGATCTGGTAACCTCTTGCATGGGAGCAGAAGCACTCTGAGCTGTCATGGCTGGGTGTGCAAAGGCTCTTCTACTAGCTGAGAGCCTCTGATATTTTATTGTCTGCCAAGGAGGTGTGACTGGTTGTTCATCTCCATCGGCTTTGCACCTCAAGCTGTGTAAAGAAGGCAGAAATCAGAAGTACGTCCCTCAGAACTGCCTTGTCCTGGGGAGAAGAGATGGCAGGCTGTGTGGTGGTAGTGAGACAATGTGCAAGGCCTTTGACATCCTCTTATGCACTGCCAAGGGCCTTTTCCTGGGGAAAAAGGGGGTGCTTGTGGTGTGAATATGATCCTGTGAAGGTAAGGGTCCTTATTCTTTATTAGGTTTTTTTTTATTGCAAGGTTTATTCTTGGCAAAGCCTAAGGCTGCTTGAGTTGTCTTTAAGACAGCACTAATCTTCTGGCAACTGCAGAGTCAGGGAATTGCATGAGAAGCTCAGAAGTGCCTTTGCACATTTCCTTGTTTGATGGGCCGAGTGTCCCTCTGTCACACAGATCCCGCCCGTTTCTCCACGCAAGCACACGGTGCGCTCCAGCAAGCCCACTGCTGCCCTCGGAGGGTGTTCCGTGGTATTTGTACTGCCCGTTGTGCCTTTCCTTTCCTCTGTGATACATCGCATGCTGCCAGCTGGTATTTGTAACATGTTCCATAGAATTCTAAAATGAAGCTTCTTTGGAGGAGGTCAGCATGCTGTGCGGGACACATCCTGTGTGTGGGCTGCATCTGACAGATTCCTGTCGCTGTTACCCAACAGGCTTGTCAGAAACGACAGCACCTGCCCGTGGACTGCCCTAACACAGTGATACCAGCCAAAATGGGAAGTGTTAACAGTATTGTTTGCCCCTGTGTGCTCATATTTGTAGACCCTCTGCAGCAGGAGAGACACAGTATAAATATCTGGATGGATAGTTCCATGTTTTGGAATAATGATACCAGGCGCCATTCAGTTCTGAGCAGTCAATGTACATTTATTGCAATAGAAAACAGCACAGAAGGTTGCTTAAGCGTTTTCCAGTTATCAGTGACTTTCCTACCCACAGACAGGTAAGGAGGTAACCTGTCTAAAAGTTTTGTCATTCTGGAAATGGTGCCAAAGATCAGATCTTCCTCATCTATTGCTGGGAAGATCTGTTCTCACACTTATGCCTACATACTAGAGATTTTTCTGTTACATTTCTTTTTTGTGATGGATGAAATCACTTTTTTGTATCATTATGTAAGGTTGTTTGACTCCTTCTGCCTGTGTTGCAGCCGTTAGTGCATTTCACGTGTGTTATTAGCACTCCATAGCAGTGCCCAATAGGGATTCTCAAAATAGCCATTGCTTCACCCTTTCTCTAAGCTTGTCTGCATTCCAAGCCACTTAATTTTCCATGTGGTCCACTGTTAGCCTCCCATTATAAATTATCTGATCTCTTTAATTCACAGCCTAATTTTTCTTACTCTGTTCAGTGGAACTACTGACCACTGACTTTAGCAGATCCAGGTTGGCGTTATACCTGTGAGAATTTCCTGGTTGCATGATTTCTACTTACTTTGTAAGTTTTGCCAGGCTTTTTGGTTCCCTGCTGCCTTGATTTCAAATATGTGACCTTGAAATCGGTTGATTTGAACATGACTTTTATTTTCATTTGCAGTCCCCAGAGGATTGTACTTGCAGCATTGCCTTGTGACTGTGCTGAACTAAGAGCCAGAGCCCAGCTGAAATTCCCAGAACAAAGGATATGATAGCTTCTAGTAACCTTGGTGCCTTTCTTATGCTTTTTTTCTAAACAATGCTTTTTTCCCTTGTGTATGATGAGTGGTTTTGAAAATAGTAATTCCCCAGTTATCTATTACAATTTAAGAAAATAGTGTGTCCTCTTCCCCCTTATGTGCATGCTTTTTCCTTCCTTTGGTGTTGTAAATTGATCATCTCTTTCCATTGTTATGGGAAAACATTTAATAGACAGCATTTTATAGACAAAGGAAGGGAAAATCTAACGACTTGGTACTGTGCCTGTAGGAACTCTCGGTCTGAGTATGGCAAAGTTGGCAAATATGAAGTGTAGGCCAACAGCTAAGGAGAAGAAGGGAACAGTTACAGATACTAAATAAAGACAGGATGAGGCAAGAGGAAGGACGGAGGATGCTTGGCAAGGGAACCCCAGTGATATGGGTCAGCTTTACTCCCATTGAATTTGAGTGTTATCCCAAGTTTATTGAGCTAGGACATCCAAAGCCTTCCCGGGGGAGAGATCTTAGCCCTGAGAGCAGCATGGGGTAAGGCTCAGAGCACAGAGGAGAAAAGGAGACACGCAAGGACAAAAGGAGTGAGAAAAACAGAGCGAGTGAGTCGGGTGGAAGAAAAGCAGAGGAGTTGGGAACAGCCTGGGATAGGACTGTGTAAAGTCTTGATCTTGAGCATGAGAACTTGAATTTGACCTGAAAGTAGAGAGAATAACAGCATTTCTGCTCTGTGTTAGGTCTGCATTTGGAATTTCAAACTTTGTTTTGCCTCTGGAGTCCTCGGTCTTGCACAGTCCCATTACAGCAGGGGTGGGCAAGGCAAGTTTTAGTGAGAGTGAGTTTCCATCCTTGGGCAACTGCACCAGTCATGCCTTTTAGCGAGGGTTGGCTGGCGGAACTCACGGCGGCTTTTTGGAAAGCAACACTGGGTCTACCATAGTCATATTTTCCGCCGCCAAGCATGGGGACTGTGTGCAGAGCTGTGTTTGATGGCACCTGGGGCAGCAGAAGGGCACACGGGTTATTCTGCTGCCTGCATGTCTGCTGGAGAAGGTGGAGGTGTCCCTGTGCCATACTGGTACACAATGAAACTGCCCTGAGAGCTCTGATGAGAAGATGAAGTGTGATGCTATAAATAAGGTAATTTACTGACAGAAGAAAAACCAGTAATGAGCTGAACAATTAGCTTATCTTTCACCTTTCTAGATACTTTAACAGCTAAAGATTTAGAATTAATCTAGAAGAAGCTGGAGAATTAATTTGAAGCTGCTTAAGGCTTCCTGGTTGATTTATGGTACTCTTCTGGAGGAAGAGACTCTTACTTGAAATTAGCTTAATTCTCACTTTATTATTGTTACTGGTCAAATTAATTGCTGTCTTTGTCAGAGATCATAAACCCTTAACAAATCTGATAATATTTACTTATGTTTTCATTTCTTGAAAGTAAAAAAAAAGGAATTTTAGTGGCAGCTTGTTGGAACGGGGAATCAAAGCACAGCTTAGTACTATGCATGAATCTGTAGAATGTAATCTAAAATCTTATATGTCTTTTGAGGTTTGCACTTGTTCCACTTGAGTCTTGTCTCTTTTTCCAGTCATAATTTCAAAAATGTCGGAGTAGCCACAACAGAGCATTTCTCCTGTTCCCACCTGTGCTCTGTGATGTGAAAAAATAATGTTAGTACACAGAGGTCTTGACTTCCTCTTGAATGCATCTGGATGATTTTATTATGCAGTCCACTGTGGCTGTGATCTGTCTGAGAGCAGCTGGTGATGAACATTGCCAAGATATTGGACTGGGCTGGTGATAATTTTGTGTATTTCAGAAAAACTTGAAAAATTAATGAAACAACACTCGTAAACCACAGCCTCACCATGAAGACATTAGGGTGGCCATGGCTGTACAAAGTATCTTGACCAGCAATCTTTCACCCTTTGACAAATCTTTTCTTCTTGAAGGTAACTGTGGGTGGTCTTTCTTTGTTCAATTTCTGTAAATTTGGTACATCACTTTCTAGTTATGCAGCTGATTCTTGTGTTTATGTGAATGGCTATTTAAAAAAAAAGAAAGATCAGATGTTTGTTGTTTCATTTTAACATAAATCAAACTTTGTACTCACATAGCAATTCTAGTTTAGCCCCAGGAATAGCTTTAGTATTGCTAAGTGTCTGGAGAGTATTGACTACAGAGACATGATTTTAAGCAGGCTATAATAGTTTCTACAGCTGTTAACAGTTCTCAGAAGAAAGGCAGTATTATTCATCAGTGTTTAAAATGTGCATGACTTGCATTGCACAGAAGTCAGATTGGGAGAATGTCAGAATTTTTTTTTCTGAAATTCTGCCAGGAAAGTCTTCAATAACTGGAGAAATTCTTTTCACTGGTGAAATCAACATGCAGCACATTGTGTTATTATACTTGCTTATAGCTCACCATGAAAGTTGTCTTTGTATGCGTGGATGTACGCCTTGTACTGTTTTGTTTTTATTTATTCTGCATTCTTTATTATAATGTTCTTTCCTTTTTTCCAGACCAGAAAGATTGTTATTGAGCCTTCCACAAAGCTGAAATAATGCTGTGTGTTAAAAAAATGTTAACAATTTGAAGAAGTTATAAAAATTTATAAGTTGACTGAATACTTTGGAAATTTCTGCATATTTTAATATAAATAGGTAATGCAAATGTTTGTTCTTTGCATTTAGAGGTGGGTCTCTGTTTTCTAAAGGTCTTGTATATAAATTTGATTCTTACAATTACAGTAGAACAAAACCAGTATTTTTTTCAGATTGTATAATAGGAAAAATGTATTCGCTAAAGACACAGAACATACATGGTTATCTCTGAATGTCATATAGTCATGAAATTCAACATAAATAGCATCAGTTGTTTGAATGACTTCATTAAGTGCATTTAGGGACTGCCTCCTGCAGTCAGCTGAGGGCCTTCCATTCAGTTCTGTGGGTCCTGGGTTAGCCCACAAAGAAATGCTGCAGTTGATGGACAGAAAAGGACATGATTTCTCTATAGATAATGTGAAGGTTCAGATTGTGCTGGTAGGACTTATTTAGAAATTCGGTCACATAAAATCTAAGAAAGCACAGAAAATTGTGCTACTTCAGATTAATTTGATGTTAATGATGAGTTTGAGCTTTATTCATAGTTAATATCATAATAACAGGACAAGTGAGTCCGAAAGAAAGAAAGGAAGAGTAGAAATAGGTAAAAGGGAAGAGGTGAGTGACAGAATACTGACAGGTGGGCAAGGACCTAAATGATGACAGTTTTAACGACTAGTCCGAAAATATAACAGTTCAAATGTTATGATCCACTGGAGGTGCTGGCTGGGTAAATATCTGAAAAGACAGACATGAAGCTGCCCTTTTCGGGGGTTGGAGGAGAACAAAGTAAGTTTGGGGTGGTTGTACAGAGTAGAAAAGGTTTGTTAAGTTTGCCTGGAGGAAAAAGGATATCTGACACTCTAAGGCAATTTCTCCACAAGTGACTGTAGTAGGAACTCGGAGTGGACCTGGAGAGCTGCAGCTCTGCTGAGGTCCCCTGGCCTGCACACCGTGTGCAGCCTGTGTGCTTTGCCTGTGCCGCTGGGGTGCCTCTTCCAGCTTAATTCCATCTGAAAGGAATCTGGGAATCTGCACAGTAAGTGGGGCGTTCTGGCTTCAGAAGCACATTGCTGCTCCAAACTTGAACACTGGTGTAATGGGAGGGGGCAGAGGGAGTACTCAGAATGAATTATTTCACGTTACAGGTGCTGGCAGCACGTGGAGCTGAGAGCAGTGAAAGCCCAAAGGACTGGGGCACCCGAGGAGGTCACCAGGAGCTGTCATGCCTGATAAGCCCTCCAGGAAAGAGAAAGGGAGAATGATTGATTGGTTGATTGATGCAAGCCTCTGTAGGTAAAGCTGGTGCCTATCTGAAGTCTAGTGTGATTTAGTATTTCAGGATGGATTCCCTCCTGACATACTGCCTGTGAAATTTTGATAGGGCTAGAAGCACTTCATAGCACCAGCTCCATTAAGAAGCGTGCAAAACTAATGCACAACAGTCCCAGGCTTCTGATTGTGCAGTTTTTATAGATCTTTTACTCAAGACATCCTGGAACATGCTTTGCTGAGTTGGAAGGCTTCCTTGGTCATTGACACCAGTGCTATGAAATAATGTTGCTGCTAGCTGGTGGTTTGCTCTGTAGAGAGACGCTTATGATTTTCAAAGACTGCTTTCCAAATGGAATCACTGTAAATGAACCCTTTAAAGCTTACACTCACAAAACTGAATTCAGTTCAGGAGAGTGTTGATTCTTCAGTCTTTCGTGAGTCACTTCCACTGTAACACTCTCTGGAATCATTCATTTTTGAGTGTTTAAGATGACTGATTGGTAATGCGGAGTTATCATAGATTCAGAGGTATTTCCATGTTCCCTGTCAATGTGCCACTTCATACCATATTCTCACAGAGACTGTTATATAAAAGTACCATTTTGCAGAGCGGGGGCACAGAGAGAATAATGGATGTAGATAAGTCTGTGTAAGGAAATATGTTGTAGAGCTGCTGATCCTAGGTTTCCTCATGTTACAGTGTTTAGCCTCTGGACCAGCTCTCTTGTTCTGCAGCACAGGTTCATCCCCTTTTGCTGCAGCTCCTGGTCACCCCATCCAGCACGGACCAAAAGGCTGCACGGCATTCAGGTGAGTCTGGAAGCTGATAGGACTCTTAGCTTTAGTGACAGCATTACGTCAAATAACGTGATGGTTAGCAGAGACAAATGTATTTAGTGCCTAAGTATAGTGTGTTTCTGTATGCCAGTGCTTTGGAAATAAGGAAAGCAAAAAATGTACGGTGAGATTGTTGTCAAGAACTATTCTTGCTACAAGCAATGGGTACAACACTTTGGCTTTTGAAGTTTACTAAAATGATTCGCTGGTAAGATTTTGGCTTGTGCAAGGTGATGAAATGCACCAGCACAACACAGACATCGTTACTAGATCTTATCAGCAGTTGTGAAGACACATTTTAACAATGTTAAGATTTTCCAGGCCTCTTTCAAAATGGCTGTGCTGCCTCGCTAAATGCGCCCATTATCTGTCCAAGAGCAGTTGGCCTTAATTGCTTCTGAGCAATATTTCCTTGGAACCTCTCAGAGAACTAGAGGCAATCCAGAGAAGTCTGAACGGATCTCTGCTTAGAAACTGACCATGCTCCATCTGTAAAGTATGTAGATGGGGTTTTTTTTCCTCAGGGAAAGGCTGAAGAGGGCAATAGGTGCAGGATGTGGAGGGAAGAAGCAGTGCCCTGACCCTACAGCATTTCTGCATGTTGAGTCAGGGAGTGACATTTAAACAATTCTCACTGCACCCAATATAAAAAACTATGGTGCAGATCTGAGAGAGATGAAGAGGAAAAAGATCAAGGCATTTGTCGATAGGTAGCCTCTTTTATGTTTTACATGTTGGGGGAGCTTACCAGCAAGCTAAATGGGTCTTTAAGACCTCTTTTTTCTTTTTTTTCCCCTTTTCTTTCTTTGAGGTAATGAATGGCTCCGGACTTTCCATCTTTAGAGCTGGTGGTTTCCACACCACAGTGATTCAGCCAGCATGAACTCTTGACCAAATCCCAGTTTGTTTCCTGCTTTTGTTTTTCTAAAATATTTTACATTTAGCAGGGCATAAAGGCCTCCCTACTATGTGACAGACTAAGGAGAGCCATGGTCCTTCTACTGGCTAGCTCTCAAAGGACAGCTCACTGTTCTTCTGAAAACTTTGCAACTGAAGCAGTTAAAAGGAATCACTGAATTTTGACTGAAACTTAGACCGAATTCTTACATGCTCCTGGCTTTTTGATGCTGTGTTTTTATGTGGAATTTCCTTTGAGGTTTAATAAGGTCTGATTTTTATTTGAGAAATATGCTGTGCCTGAAATGCTCTTAAGTTTAATCAGTGTG
The DNA here is from genome assembly GCA_013389985.1 of Dryoscopus gambensis. NCBI lineage: Eukaryota > Metazoa > Chordata > Aves > Passeriformes > Malaconotidae > Dryoscopus > Dryoscopus gambensis. Next base: position 25,883 of record WEIT01038179.1, read on the forward strand.
TTATTGCATGGGAAAATCACGTACATTTGTTTACTTGCAAGATAAATAGATTAGTATTGCCAATGATTTCAGAGGATAGTAGGTTGTTAAAATAACATGGAGGGCCTTGTTCCTTTGCCTGGCTGGATGCGTTTTGGTGACTGAATTCTCTGGGGTGCCCTGCTTAGGGAATATGCTGGTGGTTATCCCTGTTATCTTGTAAGTGGTAGGCTCAGTAACTACTTAGAATAGCTTGGCTATGGAGTTTTAAACACCAAGAGAGAGAGATGATAGACAGGAAATCCATAGCCTGGGAAAGCTACAAATGAAAGAAATTATAGCCTGAAAATTAAAACTTCTAAGTGTTAACTGACTTTCATGCTTTGCAAAATCAGACATTTCACTGAAGGAAAGCATTTCCAGGCTGCTTTTGAGAAACCTGGTGCTTGCATCAGGTGACAGAAAATATTACTAAATTGACTTCTTGAAAAGGATCCTTCAGGATACAGTGCTATCACTGTATTAGAGGGGTATGGCCACAGGTGGGACTTAGTTGACACCTGAGCCAGCACAGGCAGCTGTTCAAGCAGTGCAAGGTCCCGCATTAGTGAAGGCATAAATGCTCTACTCCTTTACAGCCTCACTGCAGCTCCCAGGGAAAGAACCTAGGCCTTGTGTGGTTCAAGCTGCCCACCCCAACCTGCTGAAGACCAAATCCCCATCCTGAGGACCCTGATGAAGCTGTGACCACACCAGCTGCTTCGTCTTGGCTCCTGCCAAAGGCCTGTGGCCACCCGTTCGGCTGTGTGTAAAAGCATCTTTCAGCCAAGAAAGTGTGAGTAATCTTGCCCAGCTTCTTGGCATTTCTTGGCATGGAGTTAACCTCATGACTCTGAAGGAGGTTTCAAAGGACGTGCATTAACCCAGGGATCCAGTGCCTCTGGGGGTGGGTGAGGCAGCCATGGTCAGGGCATGGTTAGGTTGGTTCAGAGGTAGGGAACTGTTAGGAGACAACACCTCTGCGTGAGGACAGGGTTACTGCTCCCCCGAGGGTCAGGGGTGAGTAGGTAAAGCAAACGTGGACCTCCATGTGTGGAACTGGAATGGGGAAGGGAAAAGCCAGGGGCCGGGGTGTGGAAGTCTGACATGAAGCTGGAACAGATCCAGGGGTTTCAAAAGATATTGAGGGAGATGACTGGAGGGTGTCATGGGCTGGTTGTCCAGGGTGTTCTGGGTCCCAAGAGGAGGGGGCCTTGGGGTCCGTGGTTGAAAGAAGGGCACCATGCACTTGCAGGACTACAATACAATATGTATTATCCAGCACCCACTTGCCCCTACAAAAAATAGAGAGATTCCTGTGTGGGTCTGCAGTTTTGAAAACATCTATTTATTTTGTATACCTTCACAATTAGGAGGCAAATTTAGGGCTTATCTACTTGGGGAAATCCCTGTAAAATAGGTTGGGTGTGAATTTACAGCCTACTTAAGACCCAGAAGTAAATGCAGTGTAAATTCACACTTCAGCTTACTTCACAGGAACTCCCCCGCAGAAACAAACCCTCAGAGTCACCTCTGTACCTCAGTCTGGTGCTAAAAGTGAGTGGAAGCTTTTCAAAATGTGGGCCTCCGGTTCCATTTTTATAGCTGGGTTTTTCTGTCTCCTGGGGCTTTTTGCAGCTGCTGTAAAAATCACTGTTGCTTTGCTGAGGTTGGAGAGGCTGGGCCACTTTGCACTGCTCAGGATCTGACCCTTTGCCTCAAGTAACCTTTTATTATCAATTGGCCAGAGGGTATTTTCCTTTTTACTGGCTTCATTATTAAGCTTGTTCATTCACTCCCACCACTACCGATGTCTTTTTTTCTCTCTTCTATTTTTCTCTCTGTGAATTTTATGTTGTGTCTTTCCTCCCATGTAATTTCCTAATAGTGAACTAGTGACAGAGTGGGCTGCTGGTATTTAATCTTGTGGCTGGAGAGGTCAGGGTATTTTTGATACAGACAAATACTCCATTACAGTAAACTCACAGAAAGTTTCCTTTTCAACCTGAAAGGAGAAGGAAATGCACTCTCCACCAATGGGCTTTCAAGAATTACTTCTGTGAGCTGAACTTATACCAAAGGCCAGTATGGTAATGTTCTGTGAGCAAGGGGGAAAAAAAAAAGAGGAAGACATAATATTTTTTCTTTCTCTTTTTGCTGAGATTTGGCTTGAGTCTTGACTCCTTATCAGATTAGAGTCCTGCAGGGAAAACAACAACCCTTTGAGTTGTTGAAGAAATGGATATTGCTGATGTCCAGCTAGAAGAGCATAAGGATTTAAACCTTCAAAGTTCTCTGCTTCTGGTGTTTAGGGCAACTTGCTTCTTGGCAGGAAGAACTAAGTAATAAGGCAAACACATAGCACAATACATTTCTTGCTGTACTGTAGGGCAAGACTAAAAAGACTGCCCCTGTCTGTTTTATGGCAGTTTAATTTAAATTTATTAGACTGCTGCTGGGTATACACAGGAGTCTAATCCTGTAATCCATGGATGGCTGTATGGAAGCAGTATTGCAGTGTTCCCTGTGCATGGAATAATTTGACATAAAATGTGCTTTCTGCTTCTCAAGGGAGAGGCAGATAACAACATCGTATTTTCTTACTGTTCACTACTTGGACTTGGCTGGGTTGGCCTTTATTAGAAAGGGTTGAAGGAACAGGAAATGCAAGATAATAAATATTTATGTCCCGAACATGACATAGTACCATAAATCAATAATTTTGGAGGACATTAACCTATTCTTTCTGCTTAATTACTTGATTTGTGGCACCAGTTTGCTTAAATTTGTTTCTGTGGTAACCTGAGTTATTTTATGCCTGTTCTACAGAAAATTTAGTATTGATTTGCTGATTTCCTCTTTAAATGCAGTCAAAAATCCTATTTGCTAAATTAAGAAACCAATAATTGGAATGAAAACATGTATTACCTTGCATTGCCTGAGCTCTTTGATTGTTGACTTTGACACGTGCTGTCAATTACTAAAACACATATTTTTGTTAAATTGATACTCTTTCATTTTCCCAATTATTCTGGCATTAAACCTGTATAAAAAATTAGGCTAAAGTGAAGTTAAAAGTTTGGTTAATTTAAGTGTGGGAGCATGTTATCAGTTGAAAAACATTATTTGAAAGATAACTTTGAGGTCGAAGCTGTTCTATTACTGGAATGAACATGGCAAGGTCAGATGCAGACCAAGTGAAAAGAAAGTCAATTGATGTGATGTGTTGGCACACATTTGTGGTAGGTGTAAGTCACGACTGTTGCATACACTTGATAGTCTTCTCCCATCTTTCATAGACTGATTTGTATTATTTATGATATACTTGCAGGGAGGAGACTGTGTCTCTTGGTTTGTGGTGTATCTATCCACAGCACATACAGAACTTGGTCTAGACAGCCTGGTTAGCTTATAAACCTTGGAAATAGGATCCTATAGGGAGTTGTACAGGACAAACTGCTGTTAGTGCTCTCAAAGCGTTCAGCTTATATTGCATGATAAGCATATTTCAGTTGGTGGCATACACTTCAGTGTGACTGATATTTCAAAAGCTGGTTGATGAGGGATGTTGTCGTAAGCGTTGGGAACCCAGTGGAGCAGTCAGTTCCTGGCTACCTGGTGCTGTGTGATGGCTCAAACAGAAACCCTTTTTCTTTCCAGATGTAGCTGACAGACATTTGCTCTTCTGCCTCAGTCCCAGGGTAAGTACGAGCCCAGCCAGATCAGTATCTCACTGCCATTGTGGTCTTTATGCCAAATCTAAGTGTAAAGACATCTCAGTGACTCTAGTCAAAATTCCCATGTAAAAAGAATAGTTAGGGTTTTTCAGAAGGAGAACGATCCACGGGTCAGAGATCAATGAAGTGTTAAATGAAGAGTGATGTATGTCACTTGCAGTCTTCACACCTACAAGAAGTTTTTCAGAGCCTGTGCTGTATTTCATCTAGCTACCTGCTTTATGTGTTTGGAATGAAAATGCGCAAAATCCCATTCCCCCCAGGAGATAAAGGGACATGTCACACCGCACAGCTGGATGTTTCAGAGCCAGTCAAACTTGATCCAGTCCCTGGGCCTGTTCCAATGGGCCTTGAACTGTCCTCTCCATGGGCATGGCAGAACCCTCACTACAGAACGGGCAGTGGTCCAGGACCACTGGAGCACAAGGTCTATGCATGCAAATATTGTGCCTCTGTGAGAGGCAGTGGATCACTTGGGTCATTGCTGCTTCCTGGCAATGCAGCTCTTGCTGAGAGAAGCCTGGCAGCCTGCCCTGCCTGGTGTGCCCCTGCAGGAGCTTGGAAACCAGCAGGAGAGTCTGTCTGCTTTCCCACTGGCAGAGCCACCGTCTTCTCTGCCACTTACCCAGGAGTGCAGCTTGGGCCCAGGCACACCCTCTCTGGAAGGGTTAAAAGTACTGCAGAAGCCAAGCAAAGGATATAAATCAAAGCTGTGTTGAAAGCATGAGGTTACAGGTGTTTGTCTGGACAGGAAGTTTCATGCAGGATACCAGGATCATGCAGAAGGAATCTCATGACCTGGTTTCCAGACCCTTGGATCACTGGTTTCATTTCTTTTCTGACTGAAAACATACACGGCATGTGAATTGGCAGTGGCCTTCATATTGGCCAGATGTGTGATACACATTTACACACAGGCTGTGGCACACTTGAGTTTCATGTGGAACAGCTGTTGACTTCTACAGGAACTGCTGCTTGTGTTACTGTGATTAATATTAGTGGGTTTGGATTGCTACTTATTCATTATATCTTTGTAAGGTTATTGTGTCAAGAGGCCACAGTCTGAGTTCCTTTTTCATTTGCCTTGACCACTGGATGCATTATAAAATAAAGGCCATTCAGGTAGGCTGTATCTCGTCCTCCTTGAGCTGTCTGGAGGCTGGGTCTGTAGTCTAAGCAGCATGTACAGGCACTCTGTGTCTCCCTCTTCCCTGAAGGTGGCCAGAGTGATTCATTGTGGATGTAGGAGAGTGAATCATGCAGCAGCACTGCCTGTCTCTGCTGGTGGTGGAGAGAGCCAGGACGATTAGCTAAGCCCAGGCATTAACTCTGGGCTAAAGGGGCATGCTTTTCTTGCTCAGAGCCAGGGAAGTGTGAGGTTGAGTTCCAATTAGCAGTGTTTAAATGCAAATGAGCATAAAAAGAGCCTGGAGTGCTGCATGTCTGGAAAGGCATCTGTTGCCCACAGACAGATCGATGTGCTGCAGATGCTTGAGCATACTGCGTATGCCCAGAGCTCCTCTTTGCCATGTCTTCAGTGAGCATCTCTTGCATGATGGGACACAGAGAGATGTCCCTTTTGCTGACTCTGCAGGGGCAGCTGTAACTTCTGGCAGGATGTGCATGGACAGCTAGGTTGGACATATCTTAAAGCCTAGTAGAAGGTGGTAGTAGAGTTCATCTATCAGAAACCTCGCTCCTGGTTTCCATATGCCAGCAGTATGTCCAGGTCAGTTAGAGGCTGGAGATGATAAAAGTGTACTGGTGCGAAGATACTCTGCACTGAAAGTTTGTTCCTCTTCCTATGGGATACATCAACACTTCTTAGGTCAGCGTTGCTTCATTCATCCACCAGGCAAAGCAGGGGCCACCTCAGAGTTAGAGACCTTTTCTGTTGTTAGCATGGTGCAAAAAAGGCATTTGTTGTAATTGAGCACTGGAAGATAATTAAAGTTGTGTCTTTACAGTTTCTGAAGGATCTCTCTTCCTCTGGGAAAAAGAGGGCTGCTGTGAGTCTTATTTCACTGTGATCAAGTTGTTTCTACTGGACAGTGTGAAAAACAAATCAGGGAGTCTTAGATACCATCTCTTGAAGAGAATGAATCTGGATTCAGTCCAGCTGGATGTAGAAAGGTGAGGCCTAGCAACAACTGCAGGGCGCAGTTACTATTCCAGTTGTCCTTCTTCATCTTCTTTTTATAGACATGTAAATATGGTCTTAGTTTATCTGATTTATCTAGTTCAGGCATGTTTTAGTTTAGGGTTGGCATTCAAATCTAAGACTTCTTCTGGAGATACTCTGAATTATTTCATAATTATGAGAAATCCTGGGGAGGTATCTCAGTGTTTACAGAGGAGTATCTTGCTGTACCACACTCCAGATATGTCAACACAGCCAAATCTCCTTTTAGTTTAATTAGCTCCACTTCTTGAGTCATAATCTGTTTCTCTGGGGCTGAAACGCACACAGAAAAGACAAAATGTGAAATGTGAAGAAGTAATTGTGATCTTTGCCACTTGGATTTGGTACCATCTGTTAACATGACTTCTTGTAAAGTCCATTTCCAATTTGTTTGTTGAATTGGAGTTGCGTGCCATGCATAACATTTCCTTTTGTTGTGAAGCTGTCAGTGTAGCTCCCCTGAGAAAACCAGCCTACCAGTCTGAGATCTGGGGCATAACTCTCTCCTGTTCAAAATCCCCCTGCTCTAAAAAGCAGCAGCACAGTTTGCTCTAGCTGAGGATCTAGCCCATAAAGTCCTTCAAGGGCAAATTCTAACTGGGCAGTGAGCCAAAATGTCATCCCAGAGGACCAGATGCCATTAAAACCTAGGAGTTTCCCCCTAGATGTGCTAGATGCATCTCGACTTCTCAGCCACAGATCCTTCTTTGCCTTCTCAAGAATATTACTTTACTATTAACTTGGCCTATTTACTCCTCTGTCAGAAGGGTTGATATTTCTGATTTTTCATCCTCTTTTTCACTACCTCTGTCTTCCAAAAACAAAGTGTTAGAAGGATTTCGTGAGTTGCTATTTCCAGAGCTGGCCAGCCTGTGCCTTGGAAATGTATGTAGCAGTTGAGTGCCTCAAAGGTGCCTCTCATGCTGGAGCAACATCATATACAGAGGTCTCTGTGCTCACCAGGGCCGCTGGGTAGTCTGGTCTCCTGGCTGGGGTGAAAGTGATAGATTGCTACACCAGCATCTCTGGGATTCCCAAACCATCCTGCTGTGGTAAGATAGTGTGGTCACCTCTCCTCCTAACAGTTCTTCCTGGACTTCCCCCACCTCACATCTCGCTGGATCAGTGGCCCTTATTGATCTCAGCAGTGTGGTTTGTTGGGCTGGCTGCTCCGGGGCAGTCTGTCTCTCTGCTGCAGTGTTATTCCTGGATCTGTTCTTACAGTCCTCCATTTTGAACCCTCTGCAGTTAACATCTGATGCTTCACTGTCAGCTTTTTGGAAGATTTTCCTTCTGTGTCCCCTTTTCCACATGTTGGTTACCACTTCTCATGCTTTTCTAAGTATTCTCACTGGTGTGCTGAGTCATGGCACCATGTATGACAACTGTCTCCCATCTCTCTTAACCAGCAGTCACATCTCACTCGTCTTGCCCTTATAAGCTGCAGAGGGTCATGGCATCAGGCTGATGGCAACATTTTCATGTGGTGATCAAGAAAGGGCAGAGGGAGTATGAAGCAGTTAAATGAGATCAAAGTCTGTCTTGTAACCTGCACAGAGTAACCACCATTCTCCTAGAAAAGGAACAGAAAATAGTAGCTTGTGTCACTTTGTCTAACAGTGATTGCAAAAAGAATGGGAAACAGTACACTTCCCTCATGTCTTTTGCAGCTTCAGGAGTGGATAAATGACAATTTTTGGTTCCTTCTCCTCAGATTGAGGAGTGGATGACTAATGTCATTGTGACTGATGCCATCTAATTGGCTCAAAAGAATTTTCTGGTGGTTCTCATGATTAACATCACTTCCCATCATGTGTAAACCATTGGAGAGCAAAGACCTCCATTTGAACTGTCGTGGTATGAAGAAGATGTAACAGTACTTGGTTTCTGAAGCAATTCAATGTATATAAAGTATGTATGAATCAGTATTCTGATCTTCCTGTGCAGCAAGTCATGATGACTGATCTATTTCTACAGTTGCTAATTATATTATGTTAAAAAATACTTGGTGTTCAAGTGACTTTTATACAAAAATTCTGTGAGATTGAAATTTAAGGAGGACTCGCTGGGAAGGTATCACTGAAATACTTTGCTTTGAGTCAGTTTGATGCATTTCAAAACAGTTTGTTGAGCTGGGTTGCTGTGTGTTACTTAATATTGAGTCTGAGCTATTTGTGTGAAATGCTGTGGTATTTTTGGGACAGGAAGCATTGTATCCTGATTATTTCTTACAGCCACTCCCACCTCTGAATTATCTAACCAAGGGTATGTTGCAGTCTCTCCTCTTACCTACTGTAGTGCTGGATCATGGGAGGAAGCTTGGACAGAGAGGCTCGCTTTGGACAGATGAGACAAACTGATGTCAAACTGGGTCAGACCAAAATATTTTGCTTTGGTTCAGCTCATTGAAATTAGGTGTTTCAATTCAGGAATATCAAACCACTTCCTTTTAAAATCAGAAGTGTGCAAATAACATATTTGGCACTTGCTAATGTCATACTTTGAAGGCAGGGGTATGAATTTCTCTGAGATGATGAGGAAATAGGGCTCCATCACAGTGCGCCATGCACCAGCCTAGTGAGATAAGGACTTTATGCTCAGTTTGAAAGAGTTCAGTGCAAAGGTATAAAAGAATGAATATCACAGTAGCACCTTTGGAAGGTTAAGAAGGCAACATCAGTACAAATATGGGAAAAGGACCTGACATTGTAGCATAGAGTCAAATTAAATATTTCATAGATGTGTTAGAAATTTGCTGGGATCAGTTGCAGGACTGGAGCATTCATACAGCTCATTCTGTAAGGACAGGCTTGGAGAAATGGAGAAGCATTATCCATGCTTGTCCTGAAGCTATGGAATACTGAAGGACGGATTTTTCTGGATGAAGCTAGAAAGAGAAAGAGCAGAGCCTCTTTGACAGGTGGGTGTAATTTAAGCCACCTGCCTGGGTTGAGTGGAAAGATGCTTTTGAGCAGCTCTTGGAAGCACTTATTAGTGGCAAGGGACATTTTACGTGGATATTGCTTGGAAAGGCAATGTGGCAAAACCCCCTAATGTATCATCATGGTAGAATATGTTGAAGCAACTCTGTTTCCCAAGGTAGAAGTTCTTTAGGGAGATATTTTGACTGAGTTTTACTGAGGAAGATTTACTTGTCCACAGAATCACAGAATGGTTTGGGTCGAAAGGGACCTTTAAAGGCCGTCTAGTCCAAGCCCCCTGCAGTAAGCAGGGACATCTGCAATTAAATCAGGTTGCTCAGAGCCCAGTCCAGCCTGACCTTGCGTGTTTCCAGGGATGGAGCATCCACCACCTCCATGGGCAACCTGTATCATTGTTTCATAGTAAAAAATGACTTCCTTACAATCTAATCTAATTCTGGCTTCTCTTCGTTTAAAAACAACACTCCTTGTCCTATCCTACAGGCCTTGCTACAAGGTTTTTCCTTATCTTTTTTACAAGTCCCCTGTAAGTATTCTAAAGAAGGAAGTGTTAATGAGTTGGAAGTACGAATCCACTTAAGAAAGAGATTTGGATTCCTGGACAGATAGTGAGACAGGTTTGTCAGACAGTTTGTATGGACCTAAATTTTAAAATTATTTAAAACCATAACTTCCAAGAGTAATTAATGTTCAACTAATGTAATTTCTCTGTTGATAGGGCAACTAGTATGCAGTAGATATCATACAGATATTCTGATCTTGGTAGATCTCTAGATCTTGGCTTTCAACATCTTTCCTTCATTATATTCTCTGACTCTGCTACCAGTCAAAATCTGGGTGATAAAACTGGGTAATTTGACCCAGTCAAAGTTGCCTAGTTGGACAAATATGAGGTGATAAAGTGAAGAAACACAGCTCAAGTGTTAGGAAAACGTTCTCTAATTGCATGAGTGGTAAAATCATGGCACAGATTACTTGGGGAGAAAGTGGAATATTCTTGTCTGAATTTTTCAAGAAAAAGTGTGGTGAGTGTTTTTCAGAGATGGTCTAAGTTATTTATTCTGTTTTAGAGCAAGGAAAGTGATTAAATAATCCCTCCAGATCACTTCTAGGCATGGGTTTTTAAGATTCTGTTAAATGGGCACTTTGGGGTCTTTTAAGATCACTGCTTCTTGGGTGGAGTCAGGACAAGGACAGACATTGTACTGTGGAAATTTTCCTTATGGCAGGTGTTCATACAAGAACAAGTTTTGGGTTTTACTGAAAAGAATTAGTCTTTACCTGCTCTGCAGAACTTCAGACAAGAATGCCCAACTTGCCAGGTTGAAATACTGTACATCAGACCAGTATAAGCATTCCTGGAAGCTACAACAGATTATGTGAAAATGTTAAAATGTTTTTGCATGAACCTTTTATTGAAGAGTTGTGCTCCACTGATGAGGAACAAAGGAAGGGCATGTGATAAAAATGTACAGTGTAAACAGCTCAGATTGCTCCTAGCAATTGCATGGTTTTGATTGGGTAACAGATCATGAATGGTATTTGTAAAGATTATTCAGCAGTTTCAAAAAATACAAATATTTAAGAAAACTGTGCCTTTCTGGAGGCACCTGGCAAACAGATAAAGAACCAAAGTTCATTAATAGATGAGTCATTGCTTCTATGTCCTTGCCTGAGATACCCACATAAAACTCAGCTTCAGCAGGTGGTGTGGTCAGACTGAAGGAGAGTGTGGTCCCTTGGCCAGGTTCTGGCCTGACTTCAGTCTCACACTGATTTGTTGGTGATTTTAAGTAAACAGAGAGGAAAAAGTGCCTCAGCTGACAAGGTTCATTAGCACTCCTCTTTCTCCCCTTCCTCTTCTCATCCCATCCTTCTCATTGCTTCTTCTGCTCCTCACAGGGCCAGGGACTTGCCGTCCTTTTTTCCGGGGGGTGACCACATGGCCAATCCCTCTGCAAAGCCACCTTGGTGGTGATAGCCACATAACTTCTTGGCCAGTTGCAGGTTTCTTCCAGACTACCTTGTCCTTGCTTACACGGATGATTGTTTCTCATGAAGCAGGGTCTGATTTGTAAATTAAAAACTTTCAATAATTCTCTGTATTTTATATTGAATTACAGAAGTACTGATCTAATTGACTGCATGGATTTTCGACCAGCAGCTCAGCAGCTGCTTCATGAACCATCCTTGCAGGAGGGGAACATCAGAAAGATGGGTGAGTTGGATGCTGAGGAGTGGGAATTGGTCTAGTCATCCCAAGAGAAATCCTCCCCATTTGTGAGTCAAAGCCTGCTGTCTCTTGCCTGAGATGAAGGGAATCTCCCAAGGGCAGCTAATCTTGCACGATCTCATCACTTGAGATCAAACGTCATGATATTGGGTCAATAGATACTTCTAAAAGTGCATGCAAACCTCATTCAAATTCCCATATAGCTCTAGCCAAAACACAAGCCAAATCATGATCCAAATAACCTCCTCCTCAGCCCACCTTCGTTGCCATTCTGTTTCAGTGGCAAATGCAGCATAGAAGAGATGCCTGAATGCTTAATTCAGAAATTTACTGTTTAAGGCATTACTTGTATGAACACCAGCGTAACACATAGAATACCAATGCCCTAAATTTAGTAGTTTAGTCTGAGTCATTTTCACTATGTGGGAGGGCTGTGAAGACACTCCACAGAGTGGAGAAACTTGCTGGTGGTGTCTGTCCAATGAGATTATTTTTTTTAAAAGTCAGAACACGGCAGAACTACAGATATGTTTGTGAGTAAAATGCAGTTTAGTTGCAGACTCCAGCACAGAAGAGGGGCGGTGTTGCTCTCCACCCACTTCAAAAGCTGAAGTCAGGTTTGACTGATATGTATCTCTGACACTGAAATAGGTACAGAATTTTTCATGACAGCAACACACAGACAGAGGTAAACACTCTGGCTGCATGATTTGGAGGGACATGGTGTGGTGTAATCCCCAGATTTGTCTGTGCAATTACATCTTGTTTTCAGATCTCCTAGCAATAGCAGCTGAGTTGATAAAATCCTACATGTTACCAACCATCAGGCAAAAGTTACCCCTGGGTTCATTCACTGAGGGGTGAAATGCTGTCCCACTGAAGACCAGGTGACTTCTGCCACATAAGTCATCCAGCAGGGCTAGAGATACACACACAGTCTTTGAAACAGATGTGGGCATGAGTCATTAGGTGTGGATGTGAAGGAGGCATTTACACTTGGTATTCTGAACTGGTAACATGTCCTGGTTTTATTCTTGCTCCATTAGCCTTTCTGCATGAATGCAACTGATTAGAAGTTGATATGAATTTAGCAATTCCATTTTGGAGATTCTTCCTGGGACCCCGGAATGAAACTGCTCGTCTCCTCAAATGAAAATCTAACTTCGGTACCTTATTTTAGTCAGAACTGATCACGTTTTAATTCTGAATAAAAGTTAGTTCTAGCTCAACCCCTGCTCTTTGTGTTGAGAGATGAAGCAAGCAGAGATGAGGGATGTTTTCATGCACTGTATCCTGTCTGATATCAGCCATGGCAGATATGTAAACATACTCAGGCTTGACCCTATACCCTGATTCTCGTAAGTGGTGCCACAGAGGTCAGGGCTCTGCTCACACAGACTGGAGGATCGATTGTGATGTGTTTAATGCCAATGAGATGAACTCTTCCTAGAGAAACTCCAGTAAAATCAAAAGCTTGTTAATAAGAAAAGTAGTTAGCTGCTATCCTAAACAAAGCAAAATGCCAAACAAAACCCTGTTCTGCTATTTGTTCCCATGCCAGCATTTAGCTGCCAGGAAAGACCAGTCTTAGAAACATGAAATTATATCCATGGCAACATGCAAGCCATGTTTAACTTTGCAGCATGTTAAAAGGTACATTTAAAAAAAAAAAAGTGTTTTACTGTTGAGAATAGCAATTATGACTTTTAAGCCAGCTATTTTAACTCAGTCAGCCTGGGAACTGTTGAGTGGTGAGGGTAAGGGCCAGAGGCACAGCTCGTTCCTCAGAGCACTTGTTGCTAGACATTCCCAGAAGGTATTATTGCTTAAATACAGCTTGTGTTTTCTTTACCCAGATTCCTTTAGCAAGGAGGATATGACAGGTTGTGATATCGGACTGCAGTGAAGTTCCACCTGTGCTATTCTATCCTTGGTGAGTGAGCAGTGCTGGGCTGTGCAGCTGGCAAGCTCATGCCCTCTTTGGGTAAGTATTGGATTCAAGAGCCTACTTTGTGGTATGGCATCCTGGGATTATAAGCACCCTACTCAGGTGCTGTTTAGTGACTCCTGCATCGTGCTAGAAAGCAGACATTGCTTACAGAGTGGGAGAGCAGCTGAAGTAGGGAGTAGACTGAATTAGTGTCTGGGCTCAAAAATGTATTGGGAAAAGTAACAGAAAGATCCCAACTTGGAGCAAAAGCTGAAGCTGAAAACTGCAGATGGTTTTCTTGTCTGTACGATAATGTCAAACCCAAAAAAAGGGAGTTTTCACACTCTGTTGTCTGTTTAGCGCAAAGTGAAAATTATGTACTGGAAAATGGAGCCCCGTGTCTGGAGAAAGCAGCTCTGACTGTGCCTATACAATACCATACAGGGCTCCGTGGAAGTTGGGCTTGACTGCTTTTGCAGAGGTCTCTGAAGCCTTGTTTGTTGTGGAGTGAAGGGAGAGAAAAAGAGCAATGGGATGTGCCCTCATGGGTTTTTATCTATTAGCTCCTGCATGATAATGCCTTTCAGAGTGAATTGTGCTAGGAATCACTTCTACAAACCAGAAGTTTGATCTCTAAGGGCAGCAGAACAGTCTGTGCTGGTTGTGAGGGCAGTGCCAGAGGTCACAGTGGCTACAGCTGGATTTCACAAGGCATGGTGGAAAAGAAGAACAAGATGTTCTGGTAGCTACTGTCATGCTTGTCTTGAAGCAAAAGGGCTGATAGGTGCAGCAACCTGAGTGTCTGGCTCCGAAAAGACAGCATCATCTTGGAAGAACACACATGTATTTGCTGTCCTCCCTAGCTGTTCGTCATGGTTCTGGTTTCTCTCTTCTCTTTCTTAGCTCCACAGAAGTGAGGTAAAGATGATACAAGGTGCACTTCATATGGAAATTTACCAACACATGTATTAGCATGTACCTCTCTTTACAGCAAAATGGAGATAATGTATCAGTACAACCTGTCCCCTCACTTTTTAGGAGAGCCTCAGACCTGTCTCTAGCCGGACTCCAGGAGGGTTGGACTGTGCAGTACCTTTTCCACTTTTGTAAAGTGGACGCAGACAGTATGGTCCAGCAGGATGCATGATTTGACACTGTACCTCAGTTACTGGAGGTGCTGTGTTCAGTCTGGGGAGAAGAAGTGTCTGAGATGCCTTGCTACTAAGTTTTCTGCATGCTGGTGTGAGGCGGTACCAGAATAGCATCCTGAGGGCCTGAATCCACAGTAACTCCCTACATGGGACTTCAGTGAGACTCGCCTGTTCCACAGTCTTTTGAAGTACTTTATCTTCAGGTGCCTAAAGTGAGAGCCTAGGAGCCCGAAGTACCTAATTCTGAGAAGAAAATTACTTTTGTTTGTGGGAAGTTTCCTGATAGGACTTTAGGAGTTATTCTGTAGTGAACCTTGGATTCTGCCTTGGGTGGTGGTGTCCCTCATGGAATATGCGTAGCTCAGTCTGTAGAGTTGTCAGTACAAGGCACATTGCTATATCAGCCCTGTGGGTGCTTTGGCCTTTGCTCTGGATCTTAGCTCTAGTCATGCAACTCTTCTTTTGCAGGATGATAGTATCTTTAAATCTGTCTGCTGGGTTCTTCCTGCTTTCATGCTGAAGAGCGTGTGGGAGAAGGTGGCCAGGAGTGTAGTGTTGGAACGACCTTTTACTGATGGAGGCACAGTGGTGGTGTATGCTGCCAACACACTCTGGCAGTGGATGCATCTATTTCAGCAAAGCTGTGCCTTCTACTGTTCTACTGCTCAATCTTGTGGGAGCAGGAGAGAAATGGTACTTGCAGAAGGCTGGGTTGGAGGGCAGTGGGGTGTGTGACAGCTGTGCAGATGAACACCCCAGGTGGGGGTACCGTGTGAGCCATGGGTTTTGCCCCTGTCATTCTGGAGTACATAGCCACACCTGCTGAAGTCAGTTGTGCCCATGTAGCTGGGATGTCTTCTGCTGCCATCAGTTTTTCTTGGGGAAACCTCCTTTAACAGGTCCTCGAGTGCTAGCTAGAGCTAGCTAGGCTAGGCACGCATTGGGACACACAGGGACTCAGAGACCCCATTAACTCGAGGATTTTCCCCTAACCTTAGCACACCTCCAGCACCTGGATCCTGACCTCAGACCAAATGCCTCTGTCAGATATCTTTGAGGGGAATTTGATAAAATTTCATCATTAAGTCCCCACTGGTGGTCTCTTCTTCTGAAGAGACAACAGGACCCACTGAAAGGCTATTTTTCCATAAGGGTAACTTCAGTGTACTGGTGACAGCTATGGTGGGTGTCTACTGAACCAAGAGTGTCAAAGCCAACATCTAAAATGACCTTTAGGCTGTTTACTCAAAGCAGTAACAGACTCGCCCCCGACTTCCTGATAAGGCCATCACTTATCAAGAAATAAGAAGAGCAAGTGGCTAGATATGGAAATCATTGTGGGAGTGCCTAATTGAAAACATACAGCATCGTACAGAAGTAATAATGTACACCACTAACCTTTGCCTCTTCTGTGGAATATGTATGTAGAAACCAGGAGAATACCAGGTGTTGGGAAAAAATTCATTCCAACACAAACAGAAAACCTTTTCTTGGAGAGAGAGATGTGTATAATTTAACTCAAATGTCTCCTCGTGCTCCATGATTCTGTTTCCTAGATATGGAGTGAAACATAAGAAATCAATGATTTTCATCTCACTTAAATGAAACTTTTTAGAAGATGAGTCTAAAGTAAGCCAAGAGATTAAGTAGACACTAAAAATTCAGTAACCTCTTAATTTAATAGTCAGATATGTAGAAAGCTAAGTACCAAATAGAAACCAATGAGTCTAGTTTCCACTGTAATTTAGAAAATTATGTTGTTTCTAACAAAAAAGTTTCTACATAATCATAAGACAAATATATACTTTAATACATGCTTTAGAAAGTGCTTGGTATTTTAATGGATTTACCTCATTAAGGCATATTGTAGCATTTCACCATCTCAAATGAAACTTTGTTTTAGCTAATGCTCACCTGGTTTCGTTGTTTTTTTCTTTTAATGAATTTTTTATTATTTAATTAATTTAAATTAATTAATTTTTATTTGGGGTCAGAATAGCAGCACCATCTAATCCCACTTTTGTATTTGCTAGAGAATGTCTAGACTGGCTAGCGTGAGGGTTTTCATCCTGGAAGGTTTTAGTAAGATCCTTCTCCACTTGGTATATACGTCACATAAGTACTGAAACTGAAAGTTTCAGATGCGATACAACACCTAGTAATAAACTGTTTCAACTTTTTTTTTCAGGGGAAAGAAATACCATCTTTTGGCAGTGTTTCCTCTCAAACCTCAGAGACTTGCTGATCTACTGTGTAGATCTGAGCTGTGGTTGCAAAGTATCAAAACAGAACTAAGGATTTTTATATCTACTCTTCCCACCCAGCACTCACAGCTCCTTCCCCCTTCCCTGTCTGTCGGGTAGTTTCTGAAGGTGGTGAGGAGACAGGAAGGGAAGAGAAATAGAAGTGACCATTGGCCAGATAAATGGACAACAAGTGCCAACAACTGAGCCTCATTTCTTTAGGAATACAGCCTGAAAATGCTTTGGTGATTAAAATGGGTTGTGAATATTACAGGTTTTTTGAGCGGGGGGCGGAAAGCAAGGTAGAAGCAACTGGTTTCCAGGTTAGGTGAAGGAACTTGTGAGTGTTCAGGGCAAATGGTCTGTTCTCTTCCTTAAACTCTGAGCTTTTTTTAATGCGAATGTTGGTTTTCTGTTTTCTTGTGCTGTTGTGATACATCATGGGAACATTTGGCAATGGTGCACGTTGGACATGGAGTCCAGTTGCAGCTAATGGGCCATGAAGTATAATGACAACCAAACCAGAACTCCAGTTAAGTCACTGGGATGTTTAATTTCTTATCAAATTTTGGAGTTTTCTTTGCAATTTTCTATGCAAAGCAGGCACTTGGAGTGGAAAAGGTCATTTTGATAAAAATCCAACTTTTCACTAAAATCAGTTCTCTTCAGCACCCTGTCCCAAAATCTGTTATGTTCACAGTGTTCCAGAACAGCCTTGCCATCTGTCAGAAGCATTTTTAGGTAACAAATTATTCAACCTAACTGTGCCCTGTCTTTACCACACCAGTTGTGTTGTCTTTGAACTTCCTTGGGATAGATAAGCCTGAGGCTCACCAAAGCCAGCAGGCATCTCCAGACACTGAAGGGGAACCTCTAGAGCCAGGAAATAGAAATGTCCTGGGGACATGGATGTTTCTGAAGCGCAAGCCATCTCCTGAGTGGGGTGTCTTTACCTACTACTGCAGAAAGCAAGTGTGTTCCAGCACGGAGGTAGTGCTGTTCCAGAAAGGAGCGTATGTCTTGCTCTCCCTTTAAAATGGATCCTCTTTTGCATATTGTGTATTCTGGTAGGAGGTGGGAGGTCACACTCAGACTCTTCCTGACAAGATCCAAATTCATATTATCCACCCCCAGTTACTGCCTAAAACATATGAAAAGTTCTCAGATAAAGGATTCTTCTCTTTCAGCCATGTGTCCTAATCACTAGGCTGAGGATTCAGCCCTCTTAGGATCAAAGCTTGAATTTTTGTTGCAAGATTTCAGCGGGTTTAGAGGGGAGTCCCCCTATCCAAAACCCTGTGGTTAAGGCATTTCTTGAGGTGAGAGACAAGGGTTTGAACTGATGAACACATATCTCATGCTTCTTTTCAAGAGCATGCTAATTACTAGACTGCGATATGAGAAGCAGACGGTGTTGCCATTATCAGCTTGGTTACTCGGCCTGGGTTTCACAAGCGAGTGGCCCCAGCCAAGTGTGAAGCCCCGGCAGCGCTGGGTCAGTGTGCTCGCGGCTGTGCTGCCTCCAGTGTGGGCTCTCTGGGCTTGGCTCTCGGGCTGCGAGGGAGTTCTGTCAGCTCTCCGAGGCTGGGGAGTGTGCGGGGCCGGCGGGCCGATGTGGGAAGCAGTTATAGGGCACAGATGGCTCAGCTGGGGGGCACGGGAGAAGCCTTGTCTAGCCACAGTTAGGGAATTAACTTTCTCCAAATGCTGAGTTGTACATGCAACATGTCACTATGAGAGCTGTTGAATATTTTGTCATGAGACCACTTATGAACTTGATAGCCACCACATTCACCAGTTGGTGGAACAGATTTACCCATCATTTCTGAATTTGAGTTTAAGTGAATGGGACTTCACTTGTGGTTAAAGTTTTGGGGTGTTTTTTTTTCTTGNATACACTTCAGTCTCTTGCTGGACTGGAACTTTTAACAGTGTTATTTTGTCTCCTCAAGTCTCCTTCGAGATAAGGTTTTCTTGTATTCTGAAATGATGTGGCAGAAGGCAAAAAATAATCTTGTGACTCATTAGGAAATAAACAGAGGCATAATTGCCATCTGTGTTGCAGTCCATTTAATCTTTTCTCTCTCCAGTCATGGAAAAAAGTTCATAAAAAAAAGTTGAGGTCTGGTTTTGTGATATTTTTGAGAGAAGCTAGCTCAAAAAAAATTACAGAAAAGAAAGGGGGAAAAAAAGCCCCAATACAGGCTCTATACATTATCTTAGACAAAATGGATTAAATTTCTGACACCCTACTCATCAAATTCTGACCTTGATTTGACCCCATTGGCTTTTTACTGTTTGATGTTCTCAAACGATTTGGTGCCACTTTTCCTTAGTAGTGCAGTTAATTTTGAGTGTTAGATAGAGATCAATAGTCATAGCTTGAAATTGGCACTTTTGGACGAAAAATATGTTGTGTGGCAGTAACATAGATTTGATAGTACTTCAGTTAAGAAAATGGTGTACTCTTTCATTATTGTTTTCAATGACAGTATCCAGAGTGTTACTTCATTCTCCTAGCAAGCTTCTGACAGTCTCTTGTAATATCTTATCTATCAAAGAGTTTCCATTCCTCTCCTTTCATGCTTGGCTTCTGGAGTGGAACTTTATTTAAAAGGTCCCTGAAATTAGAAAGAATGACCATGGCACTTCTGCTATCAAGCTGCTCAGTAAGAAATAAACCCCCTTACTTTTAGACTTGTGTCTGGCCTCCTGCTTGCCCACATTGAAATCTCATTTACTGTGCTGGCTGTATGGGGGAAGCTTGGCTGTCAGGAGGAAGTTAAGTGGCCTGTTGGATCAGATTTAATCTTCTCACAGGTAGGTGGGTTTTGCATACTGCCTTCCCCACCTTTGTCCACATGAAAGTGCCCTGTGCCTTGCTTCCAGGCCATTGCTTGCATGAAGTCTCAGATGTGGGCCTTCACTTCACGGGGTGTTTATTCCTCCACTGCTGCTTGGAGTAGCTGTCTCTGGAGTGTCCATCTGCTCTGGAGTGCTGGGCTGGGGCTCAGGCAGTCTCTAGGGCACGGGATTTGCCAGGACTGTGCTCCTTTCTGTGGGGTCCCACCCCGCAGCACTTGGTACTGTGGAGGTATAATGAAGCTTTTCTTCAGGCTTCCATCAATGCAGGTGCTGAACATTTTGGGGAGTTTTCAGCGTGCCACTAAAATCTGACCTCTGGTGCATGTCCTTCCTCCAGTGTAACTTTGGATATCCTGACTAGTGTAATCGAAATTTGACAGGTGGTTGAAAATATCTTTTTGACCAAATTCAATTAAATTATATATGTGGGGGAGGGGAAGAAAACACAGATGGGCCAAGGAGAGGCTGTAGAGAGAGGCACTTGGGAGAGAGATATCATGACAGTCTCAGGTACAGGGAAATGTCAGCCATGGCTTGTGCCTTCTTCGTATGAAGGAAGAGTCCAACCTTTGGACACGGATGAATAAGGAACCTGGGTGCAGCCTTCTTCTGCCCCTGGAATTATTTGATTAATTTTGGCATATTTCCTAGGAAAACTGTGAGCACTTCTGTTCCAGCAACTACTTGAAAAGCATTCCCATCAGTCCCCCCAAATCTTGATGAAGTAATTTGTCAGATGCCTTCTGAAGAGCTTTTTTAAATGCCAAGCACTAACAATTTCAGATCAGCAAAGTCCTAGTTTCCTCTAGGCTGCTTATTTGAGAACCAAGTGGCCAAGCAGTTCTACACAAATGATTTTTACTACTTGGAAGCCAAGATGCCCACTTTAAAACCATCTCAAGTCCTGTTGGCTGTCTCGCAGTCCTGATGCCTAACCTCGCTGGGGAACAGAGTGCATAATACGCAGAACAATGGTTTGGATGGTATGCAGGATCTTTGAGTGGTGTAAATAACTGATAATCCAAGAGATTCAGCAGGTCACTGTCTATTTACAGTCACTGAAGATCTATTCCATGCTACTAGCAATAACGTCTGTTTGGATCAAAAGAGCATAGCAAGACTTCCAAAAGGCAAGATTGTCTTACTTTGTTAAGAAACCTGTGGTGTGTCTTTATCAGCCTTTCCTAGACAGCATTCAGAAGTTACATGGAGTCTGAATGCAAATACAGGCTGCAGGGAACATGGAAGGGCAACCAGGGCCTGTTTCCAAAGTATTCCTGCATCTTGAGGAGGTACCTCAACTGAGATGGCTCTGAATGGAAGCAGTTGTGGCAAGTGCACCATGATGCTTTTCATGAAGAAGTGAGGACTTCTGTTCCAGGGACAGGCCTCTGAAAGTGGTGATATTTTCCTTTCTGTTTTCTTTAGAATTCAGTCTCTGGAAAGTGTGTGCAGATAAAATGTGGACGAAATATTTCTCCATGACCTTCTGGCTGTTTAGCAGAGGAGCAATGGCAGAGTGATGGATAAAGACTGCTGAGAAGGAATACTATATGCAGCCATGACTCATGCTCTTTACCTGACAGCACCTCTGGGGCCTGTGGGTATGAAAGGGAGTTAGTTCTTGTACTAAGGAGCTTCACACTTTCTGTTGTCTGACTCAAGTCTGGAAATGCTTTGTGTACTGCCTTCCTGACATTTATCACGTCCTGAAGGCAATTGCATTTTGCATGCTTTCCAGTAGGCCTGTGTTCTTCCAGCCATAAGCTGCGGCCTGCTTTCAGGAGGGCTTGGATATACCAAAGCAAGGCTCTCCTCTTGTGTGACCTGAGTTTAATTGCAGCTGTTTGAGGAGATTTTCCCTGATGAGCACACAGCAAGTGTACTGAGATACCAACTTCTCAGATATGTGGCTGGGATTCAAACCTCATCTTGTAGACAGAAGCCCATGGGTGCACATCTACGTGAGGGCTGAAAACTTCAATTCCTTTCAAGGGTGTGTCTTTGTGACAGACTACATCTGTAATCAATAAGCTCATGCTAAATCACAAATTCCTCTCCTGGAGACCAAACATCAGTGGTGCTGAGTACCAGCAATTCCCATTAGCTTCAATAGCCACTGCAGGTGCTGGGTATCCTGGTTACATCTGTGGGAGTGGCCCCACGGCTCACCTGCCAGGGGCCCCACTGTCCAGCTGGCTTTGGGAATATGTGCTGTTCTCATCGGCTGGAATCTGTTACTGATAGAATAAAGGTACCACACTACTTTAAATCCTGTGTAAATCCAGGAACAAAGATTTAGTAAAAACAAACCTTTAATAAAACTTTATCTTGACTACAATTTTCACCATCCCCCGAAAGATTTTAGGTAGGCCAGCTTCTCACATATCTTCTGTGACTCATCTGCATCCCTGAGCAGCTGCCTTCCTTCCCAAGTCCAGTTTTAAACCTAAAAGAAGGCTCAGCCTTACCTCCCAACAGCCATTGAGTGTATTTTGAAAAGCAGTGCCACTGTAGCTGCTCCTGCTCCTCTTGTTTATACTTTTCCTGGTATGTTTCAGTGCCAAAGTACATTACTTGTGAGTTTCTCTAGAGCAGCTCCAAAGCTGTGCCAGTGCATTTTCCTAGTTTATGCATCAGCTATTCAGAGAGATGTGTAACAACCTGATTGACTATACTTTTAGGTGATGCCATTGATTAAAGCAACACATGCACTTACAGGTAAGACATGCCTAAAGATGTCTTGCTCAGTCTGCTCTGCATCCCACAGGAAGGCTGGATGCTCTGTGGGAGCAGAAGGAAACTCCAGAGCACTGAAGAGGTGAATTGAAGAGAGTAATCACTGGAAGACTTCGCATATGAGATTGGATCACCTTGCTCAATTCTGGGGATTCTTAAGGGATGGGATCTGTGAGAAATCCTTGGCATGCTGCTAGTTACATAAAACTGATATTAATAGTGAATTGTTTTTAGAAGGGAAGCTGGCATATTTTAAAAATATCAAATGATAATGCTGTGGTATACAGAATGTGCATTTGCAGCCTGGATTGCTAGGTTTGCTAGAAATTTTAGGTACACCCTTACTACAACTTTTAATGTAGGCAAAATACCCAGCAATGTTTAAGTAAATTATTTGGAACAGGAATTGCAAAGTCAAAATAAATGGCTTATTTGCTTTATTACCAGGGACTACATATGTGCTGCAATTGGGCTGGTTTGTTAGAGCCAGATGTAAGAACGCTGCCTTCAGATAACTCCACCCCTTGCACAGTGTCTTACTGTGATATCTTCTGTGTATACCCATGTTGGTGTGGTACGGTTGCATTCTTTGCTTGACTGTACAGAAGGGAGTGCCTGAGTATTTGGGGATCGGGAAAGAAGCATTTTTCTGGGCACACAACTGGTATGTGGGGCATAAGTAAGCAGAGCTACGCAGCTTTACAGATTGAGAGCAGTATTCCAGGAAGTTCAGTGGTGCCTGTGCTGTTTTGGCTCAGATGTTTTGGTCTATGGCTGAGTTTGTCTGAATTGTGATTATAGCTGTGTTGAACAATGTATTGCAATAACATCCTGGGGCTGATTGTAGCAATGGGATAAAATAATGGATTGTGATAAGTGAAGGAAATACTGCGCTTTGGTGCTTTTAGGAGTAATAAAATGTCTGCTCTGCAATATGTTTAGCAATATATTCAGAAACAAGTAATACATGTGGTTGCTTACTGTTTTTCCAAGCTTTTATTAGGTCGTTAAAGGTAAAATCTTGGCCATCTTGAAGACAGTGGAAAACTGCCTTTGCCTCTTTTGGATCAAGATTCCTCCATGTCTGTGCCTACCGTACTTGGTAAATCACCAGAACCCCATCACAGCTAACCTAGGAAAGCAGAGAGCATCTGAGCTGTACTTCTGAAATTCAGTGCAGTGTCCCCAGGCAGTGCTCAGGGCCAGATGTTGTACCTGGCCACCCTCATGGCTTTGTCTCCATGCTGAGGGTCTTCTGAGCAAAGAGGTGGGAAGAGCCAGCAGGAAACATAGCTGCTTGAAAACAGGGCTCAGGAGATGGCAAGGGACTGATGGCAAACCAGGGGCACAGCTGGGGAGAGACCCTGTTGGCCTGACCACCTCTGATTGCGTGGCCATCTGTGTGTGCAAGGAATTTAGATAGGATCACAAGTAAGTAAAGTTACGTTGCATTAAATGCATCCCAGAAGAAAACAACTTCTGCTCCAAAATCCTGACAGACAAACAAACCAACCAGAAAAAAAACCTCTGAATTGCCCAGAAGTCTTGCTTATAATGGGTATTAGTGCATGGAAATTCTCCAAATGTAAGTGACAAATATTTGGAGCTGGAGTGTGTGAAATGGTGCCATACCTCATTTCTGAGCAATGCAAACCTGGACCAGTTTGATCATGGGCACGTCTCCTCTTGTGCCTTAATTCCAAGTAGATAGATGATAGTGACTGTTCCTACTTTAAGTGCTGCTTTTCCTCTTTTGACTTCAGAACACTTTAAAAAGGTGGGATGCTGCTTCAGGTCAATTGTGGGCTGAGAATTTCTATACCAAATTTTAGCCTAAAGAGCAGTTACAAAGCCCAGTTTATAAATCTCTCAGTGGTCTTAAAACAGTGCTACTGGTCTCAAATGATAGCCTCTTGGATATTATTACTGAAACTTTCTGGAAGTAGTGCAAACCAGGAGGGAACAATTAATCCTCAGAGTAACCCCATTTACTCTAGCAGTTTGGCCCTGAGGGAGTAGGAGCACTTGATGTCTGACAGCAGCCCCAAATGTCAGTATTTCTCCACTCGTTCATTTGCCTGCTTGCTGTGGTAGATTTCATGCCGTTATAAGCTGTTTATGTACAGCCTGATCAAAGTACTTAATGACAGGGTTAATTTCTACGTATAATGAGGAAGTCAAGACAGGAGACAGGTACTGTGTAATCGAATTTTTCATTTTGGAATTTGTTTCTCTTCATGCAGGGCTTAGCTTTGATTTTTATTACCATTAATGTCTGCATTTACTGTTCTTTCTAGTTTCTCAGATGAGCTAAACCTACTGCAGAAATAGCGGAGGCACTGAATTGTTCCAACAGCTTCCATGAAAGTATGAGGATAAAGTAAAAAGAGCCTACAACTTCTCTGCAACAGCACCTCAAAGTGCAGTTTCGTTTGGGGGACCAATAAAATTGCGCTTCTTGAACAGTCTACTGAGACATCTAATCCTCTTTTTCTGGTTCAGTAGGTATAGGCACAGACATGGATGCATTGGATATATGGAGATAGGTATCTCTGTACACAGCCAGAGAGACAAAGACTTTGTTAAAATCTGGAAATCTTATGTTTTATGAAGTGCGTGTCTTCAGCAAGACTTTGCAGACATGAGTGAGTCCCAAGAGCATCCCTTTGAAAGAGCTGATACTGAAAAGGAACGGTTCTCCTTTATCAGAAGGTGGAAATGGAGCATTTGATCTGCATTTGCCCTGCTTATTTTGGTTTTCATTTTTAGATGCACTGAGCACTGTGACTATTTCTGGACATTCAGAAATCCAGGGATACAGAAGTGATGGAGGCCTTACAAAACATGTCTCTCAGAGGTAGCCAGCTTCAGGAATCAAGCTGGAAGTGGAGATGAAATTAAACCTGGGCATATCCACACTACCCTGCATCCACTGTTTTTCTCTTTTTCTAGCATTCTGTATATTTCAGAAAAATAGGGATTTAGAAGTTCATGCTAAATTCTGTGGACCACTGTTATACAAGTTTCCTTATGGCTGAGGTAGAAATCCTTCTTTGTGAGGAAAGTGTGCACCTCTATTAGCACCACTGTGCAAGCTGTAGTTTGCAAATGCGGTGGGAGGCTTTGCTCATGCTAATTTGGGCTCAGTCATGCACCTCTTTTCCTCTTTTACATGCAAATAGCAGCTGTGTCAGTCTCTGGGATGCCTGCTTGTTCCTTTAACGGAGAGATTCCAGATCATACCTTCAACCAGTGCATTTGTGCGTGGGCAGAGGTATAGCACAGTGGTACAGTTGCTGACAAGGAAAGAGCTGTGATGGAGGTTGGAACAAGTTAGTGAAATAGAGAAGTCTTGAAAGAAGACACTGAGCTCTTCTGGTATGTTTTCATTTATTTAAAAAAAAAAACGTGTGGGGGTGGAGAAGAGCAGAGATCTACACAAAATGATAATCCATAATCCTGCCTCCATAAAAAGGGATCTCTTGACTGCCAGAGAGATCCATTTCTATATTCTGGCCCCAAGAGTTCAGGCAGCAGCCCTGAGGCTGGAGCACATCAGCCACCAGCCTGCATAGCTGGAATGGCTGTGGGCTGAGTGCAGGTGCTTGGATTCCTCATCGTGGTGCCCTGGTGCTGAGGGAGCTGGGCTGGTGAGCTGTCCTGGTGGGATCTGCTGCAGGCACCATGCTCCAGAGGGTGCCTGGCCTTGCCAAGTCGCTGGCTGTCCTGTGCTCTGCTCTCTCAGGGTTTTCCATGGTGGGGTGCAGCACGGCTGCCCTGCTGTGAAGAGAAGGGAGGTCATGGTACTTGCTTGGACCAGCAGGCAAATTGAGTACAAAGCGTATTGGTATGATGTTATTTCCTCCTCTGTCCTCAGCCGCCTTCTCTGCTTTATGGTTATGGCTACCTGAACCTAGCCACCACCTTCATTTTCCTCTCCTGCTCTTGTCACAGAAGTCAATGCAAAATGAATCAGGTGAAATGATTTTTATGACATCACTTCTGATGCTGTTGAACTTACTGAAGAAAGTTGGTGTTAGTACCATGCAGGCCATGGAACGTAAGTGTTGTACAAGGACCTGTTTAAAAGGGTGTTTGATTTAAGGTGCAAGGATTTCCAGAAGTGTGGAGTACAAAGTTTTCTAAGAAGGTCAGCTCAAAGAAATATTATATCCCTGTGAAGTTCTCAGTTAAATCTGTAGGCAGCTTGTCACAAGGGTTTTCAGAAGGTGACAGCTCACCTTTCAGAAAGCCCTGGCCCGTGTTTGTTTTCTCCCCCAGAAAGACTGCCCTCATGTCAGTGCCACAGCTGGACTCAGTGTGTAATCAGGACTCAGCTTGCATTCACTTCCGTGTGTGTCCATGGACATCCTTGGGGGCTGTAACGTGGTAATTGTGAAATATCTGTGCCTCTGACCTGCTGTGTAATCTGCTTGATCATATCCCCTCTGTGTGTGTGCAAGTGGCAGAGGTGGGCTCAGGGATAGAAACACAGGTACATGCTTTAGTCATAGTAATGGCATCAAAGTGATGCCACCTTTTTGTAGGGAAGGCCCTTAAACCCCTCTCTAGCCTCTCCACTGATCCATGGGGAAACAAGGCTGTGACCTGTAGAGTTTCCACTGACTTCAGATTTGACTATGCTACATTAAGTGGGTAATATGTTACAACACAATAGGATAAAATTCTGGCCCTAGTAATGACCGTGGATTTTGGTATTGATTTCTGAAGTATTTTAGGATTTCAGCTGTAGAAATTGGTGGCAAATTCCATGATGAAATAATTCAGTTATTTCCTATCAAACAGGCTCTTCAGCAATATGGCTATTCCAGAAAATGCTTTTTGAATGGAACATTTTAAGCTGAGTGACCCCACAAAGTAACACATGCATACAATAGAATTACTTCCTGTCTATTTAAAACTCGTGTGTAACAATGTGGGTGGGTCTGGTTATGACCATAATGACAATTTATCCAAAGCAATTTGTTGCCTGGCCTAAATTTTGCAAAAATACCTGATCTCTAAAACCTTTTGAGAAAGGGTGATATTTGCACCTGACATGTCTACAAGTAACTTAGATCAGGTTATTGATTAGTCCTGTATATGTTGCTTTCCAGTGGGAGGATGAGATGGAGAGGCCAATCCATTACTGCAGCCATCTACCACTGGAAAGCAATAGCACTAATGATACAGGTTTTCAATAGCTGATTTATATTATCCTGCAGTCAACAAGAACTCATGATTTTGTCACTGTACTGTTTAAAGCAACACTCCCAAAGGCCCGCAGGCCCCAAATCTGACCCACTGTAACACTGCTGTGCTGCAAGCTGGAGAAAATGGAATAAAACCCCACCAGTCCTCCAGAGTATGGTCGGGACATGCTCTTTGCTTGCTGAGTGGCAGGTCCTGTGAGCCTCCAGTTCATATGAGGCTCATTCTAGGGAGTGATTGCTGCTAAGGTTTGCTTTGGTTCCACCAGCTGCTCCCTGGCACTGTGCCACCCAGGGGGGAGGATGAAGGAATTACAGTCCTTTCTCTGGGCAAATATTGCACTTAGAATCTCAGTGACCGACTGCTAGTTCAGTGGTGATTAATGAGAAATAGGTGTTGGTGGCTATAAATGAGAGGCTGGTTCCCCTCTTCTTCCTTCTAGTGATATGAGTACTTTGGGCAGCACAGAGGAAGTGAGTGCAGAACCCAGCACAGAGCAGAGCTCCTTAGGTAGAGAGCAGCAGCAGCGAGGAGCTGAGTTTGCTGGAGAAAGCTTTTCATGCGTCATGCAAGAGCTGGCCTGGTCAGTCAGTGGGCACAGCCCCATCCTCTCTGTGGATCGTGTTTGAACATGGCAAGTCGCATCAGCTCAGGGAGGCCGGGCTCTTGTTTTGGGAGGTGCTGGCAGTTCCCAGCAACACGTACACGAGGGGAAGGCTGTGTGGAGCAGCGGGGCACTGAGACAGGGGAGTGGAGACGTCGTGTGGGGCTCTGCATGCCCAGATGGGCTGACCTGCAGGGACAAGCACTGTCTTTTTGGACTTGTACACATCCTGTTTTCACACAAACATTTCATGTAGATTTGTAAAATGCAATAGCTGCCGAGCATATTTTACACAGTCACAGTCTAGTGACTGAAGGATCCACTAATTAAGAAGCCTCTAATTAGGCTTTTAAATGATAAACTGTAATAGCTCTAGTGCAGCTGTTGTAAACTATAGAGTAAATTATATCCAGTTGAAAGAGGCTTTAATTATGTAATTATATAACATACTCTAAAGACTTTGAAAGATAAAAGACTTTTTAGTATCTGCAATTAAAAAAACAAGGGAGTAACAATAGAGCTCTTAAACCAATGAAAGCAAGGAAATTCAGAGTTAATCTGAAAAGCTGTGCTGGTACTTTCTTTTATTCTCACGGTGTTCTAATTTTTGGAGGGTTGTTTTTGTTCTTTTTTGTTTTCATGATGGATGAGATAAAGAAGTATTGTCAGCCAGGGGTTTATGTCCCCTGCTTTCATTTTTCTTGCTTTTATAGGTCCATGTACAGCATTAATGATACTCAGCAAACTTTCTCTGGCTTCCTTTTTGCAGAAATCCCTAGCAAGAGCAGCCTTATCAGCCAGCTTGTCTCCTTGCATTCTGATTTACAGAATGGTTGGTTCTTACACATGCTTTTTTCAAGTCAACAAGACCTCAGAAGCCATTTGGCCCTTGGAGACCATGTTTAGGCCAAATCTAGCCTGTGTGTTGATGGTGCAGTGTTGGCAGCCATTCGCCATGCTGAGCTACCACGTGGAGAAAAGGGTTGGATGTGTCTGGGACAATTCAGCTATGTGGAGATTGCACTCGGGGCTTCTTTTTTACAGGGCTTAGTCCTGCTGCACTGAAACTGAGGAGAGTTTAGCGCTTGCCCACGCTGGGGCTGGGCCAGACTCCAGTCTGCCTTGCCTTTAGACACCAGCACAGTTCCCCTCACCCCAGCTCTGCCTGACCGTGGCTCCTTGGGAACCTCACCAGCTCTGTTTCCAAACTTGCATCTGCCCTCAGCTTCCCTCGCTTACCCAGCTCTGTCTGCTGCCTTTCCTTGCCACCTCCAATCACAGCTGACACTGATGTGCTGCAGTGAGCAAATGCCCCTTTACAGAGAAAAGGAAAGATGTCTCTGATGTGCCATCCATTGCTTGGTGGCTCTGCTCATCTGTTGCCAGTTCTTTTTGTTTCTTCCATTACTGCTCCTCAGGACAAGGGCTGTGCTTTTTGTGTCTGCAAGCTGCCACCATGTAGAAGATACAGACAGTAGGCTGTGATGTGGAGAGAGCTCAGTTCCTATAGCTGTTCTTATGGACTGGCCTTCACAGCTGTAGGACCAAGCACCCCATGACAGCCAAACGAGTAGCACGTTTTTTGCTTATTCCAGCCACATTCAAGTATTTTTATCAGGAAATGTCACAGTGAGGGAAATAAGGAATACAGTTCTCATAGTTAATTTTTATAGCTGATTAATTAGCCCAAAGAGTATTAAATTGTGCTAATGTAGTTTGCCTCTTCGATGCTGTCTTTTGACTTCAATGGAACTAAATACATGCTTAAAGTTAACTATATGCCTAAGTGCTGTGGTGAATCGGGGCCTAGGGCATTAATTAGAACTTGGCTCAGATTTACTTTCAAGGCTTTTCCCCCTCTTTTTTTTCCCCTTTTTTTTACTCTTCAGCGCTCAGCAGTTTAATTGGTATGCAGATGTTCCCCTTTATTGCTGGCAGAGGCCTCTGTCACTGTTCTGAAGGTACTCAGACTTCAAGGCTGGTACAGTGGGCAGGAAGAAACCCCCCCTGAGGGCTTTCAAGCTTTGTGGGAAATAATGATGTATGAGACAGGGATTCCTTTGGAACCTGAAGGGGACATGACAGACAGAATAATATGGGAGGAAAACATTGTCTTCACAATTGAGACTGATGGTCTCATCTTGTCTCCTTGTTATTGTTACCAACCAAGACTGAGATGAGCTTTCTTATGAAGAACTTCATTTTGTGGCAGGTTCTATATGTTGGACACACTGCGCTCAGTGGTAGCTTTCCATCCAAAGTACAGATATTGACAGGCTCTGAGGAACCCTTTGAGGTGGTGGTTTAGCTTAAAACCTAAAATTCCTTCCAGCATTGAGATGCATTTTGTCAGGAATGACAGTTGCAATTTGATAATCTTTTACCACTTTGCCTGCCTATCTGAAGCCGCTAGCTGGAGGGGAGAAACCCAGGGTTGTTGGGCGCAGGAGTGTCAGCTTTATGAATCAGCTTTTCTCACACTTTATTAATTTCACTTTCCAGTGGTTAGTGCATGTTTGCAAGAGACAATTGATTTGTACGGATCTGTGTAGGATGGAGCAAGGCTGGAACTAAAGCAGGAGTGCAAGTTGACAGCAATGCAATAGCTCTAATTGACAGACACCAAAGGCACTATTTAAAGCAACATCTCCTCTGATGTTTAGGTTAAAAATGACCCTCAATTTGTCCTCAGGTTGCCATGTCCAAAAATAAGTGTTTTTATGTATACTCATTTCAAATGGACTCTCCAAAATATCCAGTGCTCGTTTTCTATACTTGTATTTTCAAGTTAAATGATTCAAACTGCTGTTGTGCAAGGTACTGGAAGATGGCTGTTTCTTAACTCCTCCAGAGTAAAAGCTGTCTTTCAGGGGATGATTTGCACATGTGAGATTTATGTTAGTATTTTTTTGGCACCCACAGTTTGCATCCCAGCTAATGGGAGGCAGAAGGACTAATACACATGCTGTATGTTGTGGGTGCCAAATTGCAAATAGAAATTACACCCAATGTGGAAAGGGCTAGGAAAATGTACCTTCTTGGATGTGAGCAGGGCAGGTTAGGAAACATCATCTTCCTTTTACAATTGTCTGTTACTCTTTACATTTCTGGAGAACTGGGATCTTGCTGTTAATCTTACAAAAATAGATGCTGTGGTGAAGCCTCAGGCATGAATAAA
This sequence comes from Dryoscopus gambensis, assembly GCA_013389985.1. Taxonomy (NCBI): domain Eukaryota; kingdom Metazoa; phylum Chordata; class Aves; order Passeriformes; family Malaconotidae; genus Dryoscopus; species Dryoscopus gambensis. The sequence goes on from WEIT01038179.1 coordinate 56,916, forward strand.
ATTGGATGTTAATCTTAAAGCAGATTTTTTACAGCTATGCACTCAGAGCAGTGAATCCAAATGATTTTGGAAACTCTGTGGTTTTTACTTATTTAGATCAAAATGCTGCGGAGAAAAAGGTCAGTGGCACAGGTACATATTGTAACATTTGGGGCTCCTGAAAGTTGAACAGATAAGCACAGCAAACATTAGACATCTCTGACTTGACACAAATAATAGGCAAAGCTGAAAAAAGCCTGCTGACAAGAGGAGTGGGTGTTGGTGGGTGACTTGCTGCAGTTTTAGAGCTGTTAAGTGTAGGTTTTTTAGCATTTTCATTATTTAAAAGTGGAGTGGTAGTTACTTCACTCCCTCTGAAAAGTTACTAATTTACTCTGAAATACAGGGTAAGCCACAATGATTTAACAGATTTGTAATGTGCTTTAGAGTGATTTTAAGTAAGACACCCTCTTTCTCTCTAAGCTTCCCACTGTCTCAGCTCTGCCCTCGCTCCTTTCTCTGTGTACATCTGCACCAAAATGCAAAGCAGGGGCTGCCCCATGCGTGACTTTCATCTATATCCTGTGTCAGCTGGAGTGCCTGGGTGGCTCTGACCACTGGTGCTCATGCCCGTTTGCCTCATTGCCAGGGTTCAGAATGACTGACAGTAACAGGCTGAGCTAGCTACGTTTGGATATTGGGAATGGCATCTTAGATTGTGGAGGGGTTCAAAAGCTGCTGCTCTGCAGGTACTGCTGCACTTGGACAGCCCTTTCTTGGAGGAGCCCTGACATACAGAGCCTGCCTTCTGCCTAATGCATGGAAAGTGCCTAGTGGAGCATGGCTGAGGACTGCAGTTAAGGTCCCCAGGATGTTCCTGGGATACAGGCAGCATTAATTAATCTGTGGTCCTCTGTGTCTGATTCTGAGAAGGCAGCTGAGTTGTGTTCCCAGGGGGCTGTCCGAGAAGGCAGGCAGCCTGCAGGGCTGGAAGGTGCTCAGGGCATTTTCTTTGGCTGTCAAGCTGAAAGGGTCTCAGCTGTGCCATGCCCACAGCTGTGCTGAGTAGCCGTGCCTACGTCAGCATGCTTCAGCTGCAGGCCTTTTGCAGGGATGATTTTTAAATCTGTTGGAGCCTCACTAAGAAGGAGCTGGCCCTGCATTTACTCAGAGAGATCTCTAGTGGTTTGTGGTAAGGAATTGGGACCTGGGGCTGAAGCCACAGCCTCCAAGACCAAACCACAGAATTGACACAGCTGCCAAGGCCTGCCAGTTTGCGTTTGCTGATGAAAGTCTGTCATCACGCAGCTTTTGTACTTCTGTCTGCTCTAGTCATTGTCGGTGGAGGGAAGAATCTGTTTTGTGCAATACAGCAATGATGTCTAGCTCAGTTTAATTTTATTAGCTGCTGATGATTTGTTGCTGTTCAGTGCATCCATGGGTTTGTTTAGTATCAATAGCCAAGGGTGGAAATACTTGAATAGAAAGCTAGGTGGAAATGCTGAGTTTCTGGAGGACTCCAGGATTTCTTTTGCTCTTCTTTGTTTCCCTGTTCTAGGAGGTGTGAAGAACACTTGTCCGTTCATGACTGAAACTATTCAAGATGCACGGGCCTGAAAGGGGACTATAAGTTTCTGTTGCTCTCTGGTGTGGTAAAGGTCTTGTCTTCTAGCAAACATTACGGATGAAAGCTTTTCTTACAAGGAGAGATGGTAAGTTGTGTACTCAGCTTCTATTTGGAAGAATATTTTGATGTGAAGCCTTTGTTTCTCCAGAGGCTTGAGCCAACTGCTTTTGATCTGGGAGCTTACAGAATGGGTAAGTGCAGCTGTATTGGGCTGGGTAGATGTCACCTTCAGGGATTTGCGCATGGATCTCTCCTTGGCCTGAACTGGAGAAGGGCCAGAGTTTGTTCACTTTCACTTTCTGTCACTGAGAAAAATGAATGCTGTTCTATATAAGCTATAATTTCTTCCCGAGTAGATGATGACTAAAGAAGGCCTGAACTGAGTATAGATAATCTTATATTTACTTGAAATGAATGTAGCTCATAACTCTTATTTTAGCACCAATCTGGAACACTACCATGAACAGATTTACAATGTCTGCCTCTTCCTTACCTTGGCATTCTTGCATTTATGCACTCACTGCACTGATAGTGCACATTCTTGCAGTGGTACTTGGGAGTAAATGAAGCCCAAGGGTCTGAAAGGTGAGTGGGTAAAAGGTAGATGCTTTCAGATCCAAACCTATTCCTTTTGTGTGCTCCACAATCTTATTTTAGTTCTTAAATATGGTTTCATTCTTCTGATACTAAGAGTCAGCACTGATTTTAGTGTGTGAGTCATCAGCAGAGTTATTAACTATTTTCTAGTTGCATGGTCCTTTGTTGCAGCATTGAAAATATCTAACTTCAACCATGTGTTTTTAGACTAGATACTTACAGAAAGCCTCTTCTGTGATTATAGAAGAGCAGATTTAATCTGGAAGTCATTGAGAGAAACCAATAAAGAACTTCCTTGATGTGATTTTTGGAGTTACTTGCTGGAATTGAATTGCATGTTTTCAGGTATTGGACATAAGGGCACTTGAAAGCTTAAAGAAGGTTAAATGTAGATGATAATGAAAATGTTATTGGTATTTATAGGTCAGTTGATAATGTCAGCATATTAAAGTGATGCGAAATATCTCCTTGATTTCATGGACAGTGCCTTTCTCTATATAGTTTATTGTAATAACATGATCCTTGATATACACTGATGATAAGTTTAGCTTTATAAAAATTTTTTTAGTAATCCAATTGCCCTGAAATGCCATATCAAAAGTACGTTTATTATAAAACATATACAGTTGCTGTCTGCCAGTGTTATCTCTATGAAAGCAACCTAAGCTAAGAAAGCACATTTGGAAAAAATGTGCCAAGCAGAGGTGGTTGGGTTTTTTTTTTCTTTTGTTAGACTTTCTGGGAACATTCATTAATAGTTGAAGATGTGGTCTTTCAACTAAATTTCTTTCGCCCAGATTATATGCAAATTGCATGATTCTGCAAGCATAAAGTCATATCCCACGAGTATGGTATTCACATTTCTTTTAACAAAAATAACTTTGGAATAGGTGCCTTGTTTGGTGAATTGCCTTCTTTGTTATTCATCACTGTATAACATCTTTGTAGAACAACAGTAACTGGAAGAAAGGAAAATACTGGAAAGTGTTTCTTGGAGCTGGGTTTAGCAGACATCTGCCTTTCTGGAAAAGAAATGCTGATTTTGGTTCTTTATTTTGCCCTGTCCTTTTTGTGCTGTTGTGTACTGGAATAAAAGAATAAAAATGAGCACTAGATGAGCTGTGAGTTCCCTTTGGACTAGACTTTGGGAGTCTCTGCTCTGACATGGATTTTGGTGTTACTTTATTCTGAGGGACTTTATTCACAAAATCTCAGAACATATTCTTCCAATAAGATTTCACATAGTTTGATAAATGTTTGGATGAATTCCATACCATCTTAAAAGAAGGAGACAGTAGCTCTTTCTTGAGGAATGGAGCTTAAGTGAAATGCTCATTTCTGTTGGTGGATAATAATTAAGAGTACAGATCCAAATCAGTGATTTGTTATTCTGTTGCAGGAGTAGGCTGAATCAAGCCTCTGTCAAGAGCCACTGCTGAAATCCTGAATTAACATACCCAAGACCAGCACATCAGGAGTATAATCTTCTACCAAGAACAGTGTGGAGGTATACCTTGCTCACAGAAGCTCTGGAAGTACTGTGGGACTCGGACAGACACAGTGCATCTCAGAAGGCAGAGATGTTGCTGCTGTCTGAGCAGTGCACACTGTGTTCATGACTGATGGAAATAATGCCCAGTTTTGGGGGAGCTTGGTGGTGTGGGACAATGTCACAGCAGCTCTAATAGGGTGGCTTATCACTTTCTTGTGCAGCCAGGTACAGCTTCTTTTCTCTTTTGCACCCACTAATTCGGTATAATATTAATTAGATTGTCATTGGGTTTCATTAGTAAAGCTCCATAAAACAAAAAAAGCAAAGGTTCTATAGTCATGCTTAAACTTGGTATGCCATTTATGCGAAGTGGGTGAGCAGAGATCAGTAGCCATGAAACACTGCTTTTCCAGAAATATGAAATATTTAGGTAAGATATCTAAGTAAAATCTAACAGAAATTTGATTACTGCATGACAAAATGGTGCCTCTTCCCTTCTAAATAGGTTTGATCATCTCTTTTAATGCAAGCCCTGCACCTTCACCTACATTCCTTCCCAGGCAGCTATAGTGGATCTGCTCACCAAGAGAATTTGTCCCACTGGATTCCTTTTTTTTTCTGTGCAGTTGAATGAAAAGTGTGTGTCTCTTGAAGAACAGCAACTGAAAGAAATATTGATGACTGCCAGGGCATCTACAGAAAAGGATAAGAAAATTACTCTACTACAACAGTGAAGACAAAGGGGCTTTGTTAACTCTTTCTTGTAGGTTGTATATATTAATAGTAACAAGTAAAGTTTTGTATTTTTTCAGAGAAACACACAAGGCCTTGAATTGTATTGTTTTAATTGCCACTAACTGAATGAATTAAGTGGAAAATCGCACACAGTACTTTGATTGTCTAATTCTCTGTATGTGAGGCTTTGGGAACAGTTTGTTATTATAAAAGAAAAGCACTAACCAGAAATCAGCCAACATGTAATTGCTAGGCTGAGGGGCAGTTTGGGGAAAGCTGATACTTATTTATAAATTATTAAATAAAAGCGCATAATATGAGGATCATCTCTCACTGCCTCCACACTTCATACATTACTCATCTTCCTAAATTTCATGGTTTTGTACTCCCTTAGTACATTGCTGCTTATAACCAATGCAGGCATCAAAACCACCCACATCCAGGAAAGAAGATGCCTGTGCATTTGTTATGATGGCAATTTTGGTTATGGGATTCATCAAAGATTATGAACCTTCAGTTCAAGGAAAGGAATCTTGACTAGACTTTTAAAGGTTGTTTTCAGTACCTAAAATACACCTGAGCACCTGGGACTGTTCAGGTAGCTGAAACTCTGGCCAGTGTTTCCACTTGACTATGTACCTTTAGAGATTATAGTCAGCCAGTAGCCTAAATAGAAGACTTAAGAGCAATTTTGGCATTAAATTTGACAGAGTTCTCAAAAAAAATTGGTTATGTAATTCCCATCAGTTTTGGTAAGAATCAGGTAACTTCTGGTTATCTCATGTGGTTCTCACTGCTCCCTAGTGCCTTACTACCATAGGAAACAGCCACTTGCAAGACAGAGAGGAGGTAGGTGGTGGTTGGACTCGTCAAGAAGGTACTTCATCATCAGTGTTTTTAGCTGTTTCAGCTCTTGGGGAGGATGGAGCTGCCATTCATTCCTTTAGCACAAATTTGAGGGCTTTCTTCTAGGAAAGCAAGGTCTATTTCATGGGACACAGGAGCGGTTCCTCATGTGCCACATAACAAAGGTTTGAGTAATGTCTGGCCTCGTGAGATGTGTGTCTCACAGACCAAGAGGCCCTTGGCGATCTGCTGCAGAGGGTCTGTGGATGGAATGTGCCAGCAGCTGGGGAGTTGGCACTGCTGGACACATCTTTGGACTTGCTGAGGTGCTCTATATAATGACATTTGTGCTGTACAAACAAACCCCACTATTAAACCACTTGAACACTGTTTATGCAACTTTAAAATGGTAGAGGCTTGATTTTATGACTGCATCTGCAGGCTTATGGAAATTTGCATGTCCATGCTGAAGTGGTATGAAGATTAAATTGTTAATCCTAGTTACCAGCCTAGACTGTTGCACAGAAGGTGCCTGAGAGGTGGAACTGGGCAGAGTTCAGCTTTTCACAGCTCTTTCCAAGAGTTATTTGGTATCCCTGTCACTGTTTTTTGAAGTCCAAAAATATTTTTCCCCAAATAACCTATTTTTCTGCAAGAGAACACAGCTGCATTTATGAAAGGTCTTGGCTTTTACAGTAAGTCTGGTTTGTATAGTTTCCTCTATGTATGTTGTCTGCATAAGTACAACAGTCATAATGAAAAACACCGTTTTGTTACAGGAATTTTTAACAGTGGTTTTCAGTAATTTAGAAAACATTGGAGCTACGTCCAACAAATGAAAAAAATCAAAACAAAGCCGCTTTGAAAATGTTGATACACTTCACCAAATAAATCTTTGGTTTTAACCCTGCTGTATTATTCTTTCTCTGATACTAAAACCAATATAAAGCACTATTGATTTCAACCGACTCAACAGAAGATACCATGTGGCTTTCACCCCACTGTCCCCTGCACTGAGGGGCTAAATCTTGGCTGTGCTCTTGTGCAGCCTTTGGCTGAGTGTTCTGAGACAGCTTCTATTCAGTGCTTGTGTGCACTGTTAAAGCTGCCTTCACTGCACCCCTTTTTCCAGCACGACATGGGAAAGTTCCTGGATTGAATTCTCCTCAATCACAAAACTCATATGGGAGGCGCTCAAAATGTAAGGCCTTTCAAACCCTTGTGAATTCACAGCATTTAAAGATAAGAGCACAATATTGCCAAGAAATGTGTCTTGTTGAGGCCCACAATTAACTTTATCAAAAGGAGGAATCTTATTTTTGCCTGCTGCAGATAGAGGTTGCATCTCAAAGCAGCCTAAAGTTAGATATAGCATCTGGTTCCGATCACGATATGATGAAAGATTCAGGTTAATTAGTATTTATTCTTAGTTGATAGTTATTCCTTTTGGCTTGAGCTAACAAGCAGGAGCTGGAGTCCCACAGAGTTGTGTCTCCTGGGATGAGAGATGAATAAGGGAGACAGTCTCCGTGGTGAAAATGTATTTAGGGATAGGAATGTCAGCATACACACATGGCTCTTGTGTATGCAAAGGTGTGGACTCATGGTTTGGAGATTATTAAACCGAGTTAAAACTGGCTCTGTTTTCCCTTTTCTTGCTTCCTTCGCCTGGTCATTAGTCAGTGCCATTGCCTTGGGCTTTCACCGCCTGAGGGGAGGATTGGATGTAGGCATGGACTGAGGCATTCCACCAGGCCATGGACAGGGGGAGGTGTCCCAGTTCCCTGCTTGATGCAGTGCCCTCACACCTCCGTGCCCACACAACCCCTGTCCCCCACCTCGTGCCCTAACTGGGTGTTTCTGGCCACAGGGAGAGCAGCCGTGGAGAAGCTGACTTCCCAGAGCCCCTCCAAGGCTTTCAATTCCCCTTTCTTGCCACTGTTTCCTGCAGCACCACACGGGCTCTATCAGGAGAAACAGCACAGTGTAAGTGCAGCTGTTCATCTTAGATAGTTTTTTTCCTGAGGTCTCCTAACTGCTTATGCAGCCAGGAGGAGCCCACCAGCTGGAAAGCAGCTTTCCATGCTTTTTCAGTTCGTATTTTTATATATATATATATATATAGATACACACATATATATATATAAAATTATTTTTTTTAACCCAGTTAGTGTTCAATTGGCATTGAGATATTTCTACCAGGATCTACTATGTATCTGGGCAGAGATCCTCTTTTGCAGTAACCTCATGGACTGTTTTGTTCCCTCAGGCACTCGCAGAGAAGGTAACGTCTGTGTTGGTGGGAATTCTCTGACTTCGCAGGTTCCAGGGGCCCGGGCAGAGGCAGTCCCACAGTGGGCAGGCACTGGGCCTCCTGCCCCACAGCCATAGGGCTCCACTTCCCCGCTCTCTCACATGACAGTCTGGGTCCCCCCAGCAGGTGAGGCTGTTGGTATAGAGGGCTGTGGGGAGGCCACTCCTGTCCTGAGGGGCTGAGGCGATGGCAGGAGCGCAGTGAGTGTCTCTGGGTGTCTCTAGGCTGATGCAGTGGCAGGAGAGCTGTGGCTATCTTTGAGCTGAGGCAATGGCAGGAGGACTGTGGGTCTTTCTGGGTGTCTATGGGCTGAGGTGATGGCAGGAGGGCTGTGGATGTCTCTAGGCTGAGACCATGGCAGAAGGACTGTGGGCGTTTCTGGGTGTTTGGAGGCTGAGGCAGTGGCAGGAGGGCTGTGGGCATTTCTGGGCTGAGGTGATGGCAGGAGGGCTGTGGGCCTCTCTGGGTGTCTCTGGGCTGAGGTGACAGCGGGAGGGCTGTGGGTGTGTCTGGGCTGCCATCACTACTTGGAGCATGGCGTAGGTGCAGTTGGGCAGCTTTTGCTTTGTGGACAGGGCTACACAGGCCAGCCAATGTAGATTTGTGACTCTCCCCTGCCCTCCTTTCTGGAAGTGTTTGCTTTAAAGTCTCAACAAGACCTAAAATCAATTCCCTTAATGTGCTTTTGGCTGTCCCCTTTTCCCCAGCCCTGTGGAGGAGCTGGCCCCTGCACCTGTGTCAGGCAGGCTATGAGATGAGGCTGAACTTGCAATCCCCTTCCCCATGCTTCTCTTTGCAGGGGCCTCGCTGAGGAGCTATGGGGTTGAACAGAGATAGAATAGCACAAACTGGGGGTTTGGATCCAAGAAGGGGCATAAAAGGTCTCCCAAACTTGCACATAAGTAGAATAGGTGGTAATTCTGCCTTGGAAATACCATGGTAGTCTCTGGAGAGATTCCTGAGCAGTGAGCTCCTGCTTTGGAGCACAGTGCTGGGCTTTGCAAACCCCTGGTCTCTTTCTGCTTTGCAGCCTGTGGCAGCCAAATAGGAGCTCCATGGACAAAGCTTGTTGCTTCTAGCATGGGAAAATTCTAAGCTTAAACCAAACCATGTATAATAAATATTAAGAGCACCACTTTCACTGCTTACACCATCATAAAGAAACTCCTAAAAGAAAGAAAAGCAGGAAAATAGTTTTGTTGCTCACTTAATTGTGGAAGCTTTATGATGTCCTGCTGTGCTGATGATAAAGGCCTATTACCAAGGCTGAATCCCAGTTAGATCGGGTGTGTTCTATGTCATTATAGTCTCGAGCATCAGCTGTTTTGGTAGTGCAACAAGCTGTTTGGGATCAGCAGCCCAGCTCTTTGAGAGTTTGTCCATGTAGAGGCACAGACTCTGTTCGTTTGGCCACCGCTTACTGTCAGCATGGCACACTTACATGGCTCCTGTGTATGCAAAGGTGTGGACACACGGCTTGGAGATTATTAAGCTGAGTTAAAACTGGCTCTATTTTCCCTTTTTCTGCTTCATTCCCCTAGTCAATAGTCAAATGACTGAAATGTGTGTTTAATAAATGCCTACAAACCACGTGTGTCTTTCATTTGCATCCCAGAAAGAAGAGAACAACACTGCTACCTGTTACTTCTGTGATGAAAATGGCAGGACAGCTGTGGATCTGCAGCAAACTCCAAGCTGTGTGGCAGCTACAGGTAAGATCAGAAATTAGGCTGTTATTATGAAAAGCACAAAGCATGGAAGCAATTCATTCCTTGTGTTGTTTGCTCCTCATGTTGACTCCTGGAAAGTAAATTCAATTTAATTTTGGGCTCAGACACAGTCTTTTCCATAGACTAAGTGCTTCAGGTTCACTGAACAAAATGGACTCTGTGTTTTGGAGGTATGAGGAGGCTGGATGAGCAGGTACAGGAGATGGAGTGAGGAGGTTCTGCCACCCTGGAAAGCATTGGAGCTGGGCTACAGTTGTGAGATGCTAGACTTGAAAGAAGTTCTCAGTGTGCCTCTCCTTTTGGGCAGATGGGACTTGACGTCTAAGACCTTGGATAATTAATTCCTGCTCTTTGTTGTTCCAAAGAAATGGTGATCCTCCTGCAGCCTTTGCAGTGAGTCTGAGAGAGCACAGACCTGTTCCAGGCCCGAACATGGACACAGCTGATGAGTATTAATGTCTAATTATTAAAGCTGGTTTTCAGAGTGAGCCTTTCTTTTAATATGAAATGTATATTTTTAATGCTTTCCTGAACTGTTGTCTCAGACTTTGTACAGATTCAGGAAGATTGTATCGAATGTTGGTAAGTACACACTAAAGAGGATGTGGTTAAGTTCACATTTTGAAATAGCTTTTCCACCACAAGGATTAGTATCTACTGCCTTCCTTTTAATTTATGACTTTTATTCTTAGTATCAACTTCTGACAGTGTCTGTGGAATATATTTGTAAATATATTTGCCAAAGCTATATATTGGATGATTCCTCTGTTTCTAGCATGTCTGAAATGACCACATACAGAATGTAATTAAAAATTAGCATGATACATGAATTGCATGTTCCTATCAGCTTTTAAACATCTTACTAGGTAATACTTTTTTCAGTTTTATTATGTCTTTTATTTAAATTATTAATAAATTAGTAATTTATTTAAATTACTATTTAAATTGACATGAGGAAAATAAGCATATGTACTAAAGGGGACTGGCTAAAACTATTTGTTTGTGTTAGAATATTATGAAGGATTTTCACACTAGCAGCCATTACAAAACCCAACCAATCCAACAGCATGGGGAAGCCAGTGGTTTTCAAGTAGTTGGGGTGTGTGGAAAGGAAAAGTTTATAGAAGAGGCTTGAGGGAAATAAATCGGGGCGGGGGGAAAGAGGTTGACTTTTCTGTATGGTGTATTGACTGGTTGGCAATTTAGACCATATATATTTTTCTGTCCTCCTGTGATTGGTCAGGATTAAGCTAAAGATGTCTTGGAAAAGAAGGAAGATGTCTTAGCTTCCCAAACGTGATGAGTTTCCAGCTGGTGACTATCATATACCTTGCTAAGTCTTTGATTTAATTTCCTGTACAGAGAAATGGAACATGACTGAAGCAGAGATTTACACTTTCAGAAGGTCCATGAGCTTTCAGCAGTGCCCTACACAAACACAACACAAATGCCAAAGTGTTTCTTGAGATAATGCTTCACCAATGTAATGTTAATTTCTGAACTTGTATAATTACTGAAAACACTTGGAAAAAATATCTTTTTCCGTAAGTTTTCTGCTGATGATTTTGGTTGAATCTGCCTTACCATACAAGCATGTTCTTAATACACACTCTGTGTAAGTAGAGCGCTCCATAATAATAAAAAAATAGCAGGACAAAAGGGGATATCATACTATCCTTCCCTTCTTCCTTTTGTTTGAGCTTTTTGCCATCTTGGTAGGCGGTCTCCTTTTTATGTGTATTTCTTAATACTTAGGAACTGAATGTAACTTCTGTCTGTTTATGGGTTTTGAAGCATTTGGAAGATGACACTTTCCCACTGCACTGATTGCTTTGCTGTTCTGCATGAATGATATACCCAGTGTTGGAGTGTATATATTATTTTTCACCAGAAATAAGTTCTATTTCTTGAAAGTGGAGAATTATAGAGAAAATTTGCTGACGACTAGTGCAACTTAGGCAGATGTGTAACAGGACAGTACAATAATTATGTGCTTTGAAATATTCCATTTTCTCTCTATAACCCTCTTCTTAGCTTTGCTAAAATTCAGCCTGTCATTGTTGGTACCTATCTTGTTGTTAGCCCTTCCAAGTGTGTTTGGTAAACTGCTGAGCTGAGTGCATTTGGGAGGGTGGACACAATGCTGATGTCATTGCAGTCTGTGATAGAATGAAAATTGCTTTTGGAGCAGTATCTCAGTGTTTCTATGGAGGCCCCTGTGGAATCAGGAGTGGGCAGATGCTCTAGTGGGCATGTAGCCTACATCATGCTCTGTGGATGCTCACATGGATGAGGCTACCACAGTGTGGGGGTTACCGCTCCAGGCAGCAGTCCCCTCCAGTGCTGTGAGCCCTGCTTTGTTTGGAAAGAGGTAGAAGAGTGGAGATGGAGATGCAGAATCTGCCGTTCACTCCCAGGCTTTCCTGTCTTCCCGGAACCATCAGAGCAGCCCATTACTTTCAGGTATTGCTGGTACACCAGCCTTAGAGAAGGTGAGTGTCTCATTTGAAACACACCACTTTCTCTTTTCAAAGATCTCTCTCCAAGCCTTGTGGACTGTATGCTTCTGTCCTCACCAGGGAACTGCAGAAATACCCAACTGTGCAATCCCCTTTCCCTCTCCATATTCTTGGGAGAGTGATGGACAAGGAATTCCAATAAAGCTGCTCTTGTGCTTAGGTAGTCAGGCTCTACCTGTCCAGACATATCTGTGAGACCAAAGAGCTAAATGAAGACACACTCCTGGGACTTCTGTTTCTCCCTGTTAAGCTTTCAGCCTGGTAAACTTATCCCTGGAAGAGCCCTGCTTTTTCATTTGGAGACTGTGGCGTGCAGAATGGAAACTTTTTAGTGTCAGAATAGTCATTCCACAGACTTTCTCTGAGCTGTGAATCCCTTTCCCTAAGTCAAGACACTTCTCCCAATTCTTCTCTCTCTCCCCCAGCACAACAGATCTATTTGCTTCAGTAAATCCCTGGACTGCATTGTCTGCTGTGTGGCCCCTACCACACCCAAACTGTTCAAGATCTTTTCCATGAATTTTCTTCATGCTGCACAGCAGTTAGAGAAGTGATACTTACGGAGAAAACATTAAAGCAACTGAGGCTTATAGAGCACACTGAAGGAGCACTGCCAGTGCTGTCCTGGCTCCCCAGATGGGATATCCTAGAAGCTGCAGCTGCTTTCCCATCTTACCTTAACTCTCTGAACAAGGGTGGAGAGGAAGCAAGAAGAAAGAGACATTTCCGCAGCGATTGCAACACGTAGTGATAGGCAAATTCCCTCTCCCTGCCCTGTGACAAGCATGGTGTAGGTCACAAAGTGCTGCAATCCTTATCGGGGCTTTTCGGGCCATTTTTAAAAATAATTTCATCTTTGCTGTCACGTCTTCCTCCCTCGCTGAACAGGGACTGACTAATTAGCAGTGGTTCAGTGGCAGATGCTATTGTGAAAAGGGTTTGATGGTGATCTAACTGGGAATAAAATTGTCTTAAAGGTCCAGGCAGACATTTTCTAACCTCTCTGTGATACAGGCTCTGTTGGCTGGTGCATGAAACCAGCCCACACAGTCGTGAAGGATGAACCTTTCTGCATGCAAATGGCTGCTCCTCTTCCAAGATGATACCTGTGGCCTTCTTGTTGCATCCTGCACTAGTCCTCATTGGTGTATTAAAAGTAATAATGGTATTGACTGATCTACCTACCCACATTTTCTACCAGGAGAATAAAACACCAGAGTTGATGGTAGTTAGTTACCTGTGTCGCTCCTCCAAACACAGTTAGCAAGCAATCAACATCAGTTGTTTCCTTCTCAGTCTGAAATCACATTAACATTAGTCATGTAAAAAGCTATAGTGTTTTGAAATAAATATTTATCAACATATCCTATTGTGGTTTATTTTTAGTCTGCTGATATGTTTGACTACTATCTCATATGACCATGACATTTGTAAACAGAGCGGGGAGGGTGTGTCACTGCCCTTTAGGTTGGTATTTTTCTGGTAATTGTTATCAGATCATGATATTCACATATCAAACCCTAAACTCTAATTTTAACAAAGCAGACAGGAGAGCTATAAGTTGAGTTCTTGTGGTTATCTGCTCTTCCTGTCATTTTTAGTTTGTTTTGCAGAGGAATGATTCAAGTGTGTAAATGTAGAGGACTAATGCCATTTGAGGTGCCTGAACTTCAGCTATTGCTATAGAGGAGCGGTGGCCTCCCAAGTGCCCTGTGCCATGGTCTCAGCCCAGTGAAGGTTTTGTAGATGCCCAAAAGTGGCTAAATTGTGTTGGACAACTTGTGAGGCAACTGTCCCTCACCCTAGGTTTCTGCCAGCTGTTTCCCGTGGGTGTCACCAGGGAGATACCTTCAGCACCCAGCCATCTGCTGACACCTTGTGAGGAGATCCTCGTGCCTCCCACTGAGCAGGCACAGGCTCAATCCTCTCAGCTACTCCCCAGCTACTGCATCACTCGCTGCAAGCTTGGTGATTTGGGCGTTCTACGGAGATTGATGTACATAGGGTTTTTTTTTTTTCCCTGTGATACTATTTGGGAAAGCTTCCTCACATGTATGAGAAAATACAGTGGTCTTGCCAGCAGAAGTAGGGAAAAGCCTAAAAGTGTTAGGTTGAAACTGCCATGCTTTAATCTATAATGAATTTGGCTTTTTATACATAACTGAAATGTATCTATGTAAGTCAGCTGTACCTATTGGTTGGAGGCTCCTAGAGCTATCCTGCAGAAGATCAGTGAGCACGCTGGAAGGTGGTGGGCTGTGGGAGGCCACTGTGAGACCCAAGAAAGCAGCTTGGCCCCTTGCATCCCTCCTTGTTTCTGATGATAAACTGTAGAGAGAGATTTACCACGGTACTTTCTCATACTGAACTGGTTTTCTCCATAGTAACTTCTGCAGCTGTCACAGGAGTGGAATGAACTTTGAGACTGGGGGATATGTCCTCCTCTATCCAAGGTGACGTTCAGGAGTTAGGCTGGAAGATTTCACGCACCAAACAAGAGGCTGAGGCCACCAGTGGGGATGTTTGTGCAGTCATCTCACAGCACTGGGCAGAGTGTGAAATTCTGTCAGGTCTCTCTGAAGGACACAGGTCTGACAGTGCAGCATAGGCATCTCATCTTAGCTACTTCTCACCAGTTGTGCCCTCTCAGGAGAGGGACAAGAGCAGCCTTGGTGGGGCATGTCCCATGTTTGGGACTGCTGCCTTCTGCTTGTGCCACTGCTCACAGGTGCTATTGCTGGCACATCCTTCCAGGCTGCAGAGGGGTGTAAAACTGCAGGCCTGCTCCATGCATGGCCAGGCTGCCCAGGAAACAAGTTTAACTGACCATGGGTGGTGTTTTCAAAATCAATCAAGGGATCTGTCCCCACTCATCTCTATTTTCATCCTGATGCGGGTTGCCGAACACCTTCTCAGCTTGTGTGAGCACCCAGATGTGTCATCCAGACTATGCTGTGTCAGAGCAAGTGCTTACTGTGCCTTTTCTAGCCTGGCTGATTTTGACAAAAATCTGCCCATCCACTGGTGCAGGGAGGTTTAAGTTCCTAAATCCCTTTGTCTGCTTCAAAAAATCATAAGCTGCAGAAATAGAGAACCTAGTAGATGCAGCCGCCAGTTATGGAGTTGAGAATGAATGAAAAAAACCTAAAGAAACGTCAATCATTGAGTTAGTCAATCAGTTTGTTGCCTAGCAGAGGAGGATTTTTGGGATGCCAGAGTTCCTGCTGCATTAAGGATATGCAGTGACAGACCAGCAAGGCAAGAGAGAGCCAGAGGGCCTTGTCACTGTGTTGTATTGATGGTTTGGTTCAGACCTCAGCCAGAGTGAGTGGGTGGTGTCTATCACCTTTGCTTGATGAACTCCTGGTCACCAAACAACAAAGTGATTGTTAAAGCCCTTCAAAATATTTTACAGGACATGCATTTGCCCATGTTTATTGTAATTTTTTATGCAGGAGTGCTTAGGTAGTCACTGTTATTTCAGGAGGGAGTTCCTCCAGTGTTCCAGCCCATGTCAGATTGGGGAGCTGCTTGGAGGCACCTGTGCCAGCAGGGAGATGGGTGCTTGGCACACAGCCCAAATTCTCTTGGTTTATAGGGCATCCTGACAGCCCTCCTGCAGTTCCAGCCAGGCTGACAATGGCAGGAAGAGCCACACTCTACTCCCTGAGGAATGGAGACTTTAAAATTCATAATGTCAGTGCCTCTGCTTAGCTACAGATAAATGCTAATTGCCCAACCCTTTTTCAATATGAATGAGCATACATCAACTCCTGAAAAATGCACTTGCTGATTTAGTTAAAAAATAAACAAATCAATTCTTGGGCTTTTGAGCATTTAAGCTTCCTTAAGTAAGCAATAGATTTTTCAGAAGAAAAAACTTACTAGGAGGGAATCCAGTGAGTCCCATTAAGAATAGTAGGAGCACTAGGAGACCCAAATTCAAATCTTAGTTTTGCCAGCATTTCCCAGTATATTCCTAGAAAAAAAACCAGCTAAATTGTTAGTTAGACCAGGATTATCTTTCAGTGTATTCATAGTATACCTTTCCAATAAACCCCAAACAATGACAGGTTTGTTAAAGCAGGAATAAAATCCACCTTGCTGGTGGGGTAATGTGATAAATAACTGGATAGAATGTTTTTGTAGTGGTTTTGTACCAGTGAAAAGGCAGGTGCTGCGAGTTCACTGGTTGCCTGAAATCACAGAGGAGAATAGCATGTCTTGAAAAAAGCAATTGCTGCAATGACCCTGTGGCGCGTCTGCATTGATTGAGTGAAAGGATGATGCTGTCCTCATATTTTTATAGTTTTGTTATGTGTCCTCAGTGAACTGAGAGGGCTGATGGAGAGGCACTGCCTGATAAGTGCTCCTGCTGTACAGTGAGATTTTGGTTGATGTCCACTCTACCAGGATTAACTGGATACCAGAAGAAAAGAATAGGGAAGGTCCCAAACAGAGGCACTACTTTTCAAATAATCAAACAAAAAAAAACACCACAGGTTTTTGTTCAGTTTGAGGCAGCCATAGCATTTGTTTCATGGAAACCTCTGCAGTTGATCAAGACAGGCGATGAGTAAGATTGTGCTCTGTTCATGAAAGCACCTTCTTCCAGAGACTACTGCCTGCTCCTGATCTGCTGCTAATTAGTCTCCACCCTGTGATACTGAGTCATTATATTATTTGCCCTTTTCCATGGCTGCTTTTGGTGTGGAAACTGAGACAAATATTGCTCCCCTGCTGGAAATCATCGTCATATCATCAAGTTTATCAGTACCTGTAAGCCCAAACCAAAAAGGAATAGATTTTCTTTTTGGCCAGTGATCTCTGACAGGAATGTTTTGAGGTTCAGACATGTTATGTGTTATGGTGATGCACCACAGATAGAATCTGGCTAGTTTCTGTAATGTCACAAATTCTTTTATTTGTTAAGACATCAAAGCTATTAATCAGCCTTTAAAGCTACTGTCAGGAAAAGGCAGAGGGATTCCACGCTCAAGGCCCTTCAGTGCTTCTCTCAGCAGCAGGTGCCTGTGTTTGTGCTTTCCTGTAGCCTACCATGAGGTGCATTGCCTCCAGCCATGACTTCCCAGTTTCTAAGAAGATTGTGCAGGAAGCTGCCCTGCAACTTTCATGCATCCTCTTGTTTCATGCATCACTGGGTTGAACGCCTCCTGCCTCATAGGTCAAGTTCTGTTTTGGTCTGTTTTCTTGGTGGAGGAAGAATGGGACAAGTTTCCAGGGTCACCAGTGTCTTTCCCTGGTATGACTGACTTCCTTGATTTGGCAGGCATTGCTACCACTGAGCTATTCTTGACAACATGTTTTTCTGGTGAACTGTGCTCAACCGGATCTGGTTCAGGCTTGGTACAGTGACTCAGATGGGCTGGAGAGAGACCCTCAGGACTTATGGAAGCAATTAGCTTTAGAGGACTGAGTTGGAAAGTTGCTTAGTGGGTTGCATAGTAGGTTTCTGTAGCAGATGCACAAGCATCCCATTGTGCCTTAACCTATGAAGTGGGACAAGAGCTTCTGGCTGTGTTCACTGTAATTGGTGGCTGCAAAGCTGTGGTGGGTATGCCTAGGTGACAGAAACAAAACTGGGACATGAAAAACTTTAATTAACAAGTAACACAGATAATCTTGGGATTTCCCAAGAATCCATGTCTTGTACTGTATTGCTCCTTCCCCAGTTATCTCTGAATCCTGTGTCTGCTGTTTTTCTTTTTTCAGCACTTTGGGACTAGGTAGCATCTTACCTTTACAAATGGGCTTGTCAGTTGATTACACCTTGTCAGGTGTAATTTGCCTGGATGGCATGCACATGCCTTTGTTTTGGCAGCTGGGAATCCCATGATGCTCTACCTGTTCAACACTTGATGGGGAATCAAAAACACCTAAAAGTGTCTGGGCAGTACAAGGGGTGTAAGGGTGCTTTCCAAGAGGGCTGGGAGCAGTCTGCTGAGCCCTCTGCACAATAGCAAGTTCCAGCTTTTTTTCTTTGTTGTATTTCTGTGGGAATTAGGATGCCCGTGCCATTCCGGTAGAAGCAATTCCACCCATTACATGTACTGGACTGAGGTGGACTGTGTCTAAAAATGCCACATAAATGTTGACAACTGCCAGTGACTAATTTGAAGAAAGGATGAGAAAATCATAGTAAAATTATTTCTCTGTGGCACAGCCAATTTTAAGAGTTGGAATAGACCAAGCATCCAGTAGCACGCCAAAGACTGGTGGCTTTTTCTACTTTCTCCACATCCTTTTCTTAATAAGCATCTGTTGCAATAAAATCAAAGATGCAGGAAGAGAGAAAGAGAAGAAATTTCTGCACTTGTGTGAAATGATAAAAGAAAGGCAGCTTTTTTCAAACATGCTTCATTAAATGACTCTATGGTAACACCAAGAGTTACAAAAGGGGCAAATCTTCATCACTAAATATTTGTTCCTTTTACAGTGAGCCTTGACAAAACTCAATTTGTCTTTGACCTTACAGAACTTAATTTACAGTATCAGTAGTTTCCTGCCATGACTCAGTGGCTGGAACAGTAATATCTGACTGTTGTTTTTTTCCTCTCTATTTCCAGATCTCTTTTGAAGCTTCTCAGAGTGGGCGGGGAGAGACGAGTGACAGATATAGTCCTGGTTTTTGCCCTTCCTCTTGCACCCCCCCTTCTTCTTTCTTTTTTTTTTTTTCACCCCCTAAACAACCTTCTCCTGCATTTCCCCCTTCCTTGCCATTCTCTTATCCATCGGGTTTCCCTTTCATACATGTCCTGGACCAAATCTTACTTTCCTTTTCATTCCTACTGGTAGTGTCTATGCCTGCTGATAGTGCCTGGGAAATACTGAGATCATTCCCTTGCTGGTTTTTTCCCCTCACTGGTAATTTTCTACTCCAGATCAAGCCTCCTAATATCCTCCCTTCCTCTGCAGTTATCTTGCTGAGTCTGCACTGCTATAAGAAACTCTGCTACCAGCAGAGATTGACTGGGTTTGGTATAATCTGGCCTGGATATGGTCAATAAGTTTGGAATAAAAGTTGGCTGGAAGATTGGACGCAACGTGGCCTTTGTCTTTGGGTCCGTGGCCTTTGTCTTTGGGTCCTCCGTAGCTGGGATAATGAGTGATAACGGAGTAAGATAACGGAGTAAGACAACGGCAAGCCGCACTTGTGTGGAAATGGTCTGAATTCAGCCCCCAGGCCTTGCTGTCACAAGATTCCCCTGCCTCAGGGCTAAGAAGCAGTGGTTGATGTTTACTCCAGTCAATTGTCAGCAAGCCCTGAGATCTTCCTTGGAGCTTAGAGTGAAATCCTCCTGCTGCTACAGCCTCCAGTCTAGAGGTGGCTGGCCAAGCAGGAAGCCCTGGCTCAGGGTTGGGGCAGCTAGGAACAGGGACAGTGTTTTGTCACGCCAGTGGGACAGTCCTTGACCCTCCCTACTGCAGGAGTAAAACCTACATGTAGTCCCGACTGTGCCTTCTGACCCTATGTAGCCTTTTGGTCTGGACAGCGGAGCAAAATGACCTACTTGTCGTAGTTAAGAGAAGTACTCCAGAGTCCTCATGTACTAACGTCTATTTAACTCCCAGATTTTCCAATACTGTGTAGTACTGACTCTTCTCTTCTGGAGAACTCTAATCCTACACCTCTGAACAGCACCCTGGGAACTTCCACTTTTAAGAAGTCCTTTGAATTTGCAAGTGATGGTCCTGAGCCAACCTTCTAGGTTGGCAACATTATTTAATAATTTGAGTTGTGTAGTTTCTTTTCTGCTGAACTTAACTCTTGTGTAGGAGATGGATTAGGAGCCCATCTTTATTGGAAAATTTATCTTGCTTCTGGAGCCTTGAAGTAATAATCATGGCTCTGCTGCATGTATTCAGGAGTTGTGAATCTGAGAGACTGACAACAGATAGAGGCCAAAATTAAGTGAAAAGTATTTTAGTCTACTCAAGGCTACCTTCAGCTTTGTATGATCCTTTCAATTTCTGTCCAGGCACAGCAGGCCCGCACGCTGGGAAATTATCTGTGCTCAGTAGAAGCTGCTGGTATGTAGAGTTGGCAGTTATTTCTCTGAGGTGACCTCTTCAGGGCATGTGAAGCTCAGGAACAATTTCAGATGTGCAGCTTGTTACTTGCTGCAGACCCCAAACTGCCCTGGTAGATGAGATGTACATCTTAGGCCAAACTGGAGCGCAGGGTGTTTGAGTCTCCTGACAGCTGTCAAGCTGACCATGCTCTTGCAGCCTCTGTTTCTGAGATCCCTCATGCTCATGTAGGCAATGAGTTAGAAATGTGTGTCAGACCAAAAATGTGAGGGGAAATTGCACTGACACAGTCCTCCACTTTTCCAGTGGGACGTATAAAACTTGGTCAAGTTCATGGTTGTCTTCAACAGAACTCTTGCACTATGCCTAATCTGGAATCAGCCTAGGTCTTTTGTGTCTTGGTCTGGAGAATGGGAAGATGAGTGAGACTGCAGGTGCTGAGGTTCACCTTGGGGAACATTCAACATCATTCCATAACTTTTGTCCTACATGTTCTGTTTTGGGGACAGAAGCTATAATTAACCTTGATTTTTTTGAAATGGAATTGTAAAACTGACCCAGCTCTGGACATCACATCAGCAATATATTTCAGGCCAAAATTACTTGGCAGTCATCACAGTGTTTTGTTTAGGCTGTGATCTGAGGATGTTTGTGGGAAAAATGTAGAAAGAATTATTACAGGGTACTGAAACTGGCCCTCAGGTCAGCTGTGCAGTATTTGCCAATATGAGGTGTATTCTTGCCTTTGTGACCTACATTCAGGAGAATGCCTAATGGCAAAATAGACAGCAGAGCAGAACAAACTGCTTTTCATGTGGAAATACTGAGAACAGGTGATATCTGTGCACGGGCACCAGACTTCTCTTTAGCTTGCAGGACTCCATTCAATTGTTTTTTAGCTGTGCTCAACAGAAGTCTAGAGTAATTACTTGGGTCAGGGACGAGGAATGCTTTTCAGGGCTGTGAAACATAAACTAGTTGAATTTGCTTTATTTGAAACTGAAGAGGCCAACCTAATAGAGAATGTGAATCTTTCATAAAGTCTGCAATGGGGAAACCTTTACTTTTGTGGCGTCTTCCTTGTCTCCATATGACTGTTCACATTGCTGTTTGGGATCCGATGTCCCTAAGCTGTGGTGGCTGTTGGAGCTGCCTTCTCTGATTCCTGAAAGGAGAGGCTGTGGGCAGGCAGAGCTGGCCAGCAGCTCTCGTCTAGAAGGAGTGTGTGTTAGGCAAAAGAATTGTTTGAAGCTGTTTTCAGTGTCCTAGGCTAGATGTAAACACAGGGTGAAAGACTGTGCTTTGAAAATTGCTTTTTTGTTTTCTTGTCCTACACATCTTCAATGCTTTTTTTTTCTTTTCCTTTTTTACAATATGCGCAATTTCCTGTGAGAATTCAGCCCTTCAAAGCCCTGAAAGATGCTTGTGTATATAATTATTAAAAAAAAAAAAAAAGAAAAAAAAGTCAAGGCGCTTCTCCGACTTCCCCTTTCCCATGGCTAGGATTTCCAGAGGGCTCTCACCCGGAGCTGTGAGCGCACCTGCCCGGCCCCGGGCACCTTTCAGACGGGCATCTTTCTGCGGAGAGCCGGCCCCGCCGCTGCCTGGGG
>WEIT01038180.1:0-16234 GCA_013389985.1 Dryoscopus gambensis
CAACAGTACAACTATTTTACATCATTTCATTTCAAATAAAAATTCTAAGAATGTAAAATCAATTCCCACTTTAATGTGCTCCTTGCAGCCAAGCCTTGGAACTTGTTTTCATATTTTCCCTCAAGCAAATTTCCCTTGATTCCAGGAAGAGTTTGGCGGGCCATCATATCACAGTAGCACACAGTCCTTTGTAGTCCTTCTAGAAATGGCTGAGGAGAAGGTAAACCTGGCTGGACTAGTTAAATGGAAGATGATAGTTATGAAGTTGCAAAAAATAAGTTAGCTACAGGGCTAAGACATAGCAGGTGAAGTATTTCTAGAAGGTTGTGGAAGCTGTTGGATTAACATTGCATGCAAGGCAACAACAAAGGGTGCACACTTCTGCTTGCCTTTGTTTAAAGCAGATCAATTTAACTTAAAGTGATGCCAGGGGATTGGAAACCTAAGCCTCTGGAAGAAAACAATGCAAATTGTATTTGCTCAGGCTAGGATGTTCAGGCCCAAACCTCTCAGCTACATGCTGATGCAAATGGTAGGGGGAAACCATTTAATGTAAAAGGGCAATAGAGATACAAGGGATCTGGATAAATGTAAAAGACAGAAAGACAGAAAAATATTTATAATCATCAGAGCTGTGATGGGTTGGAACAAACTTCCAGTAGCATATAGGGTGGTCAAGGCACCTCCAGCATGGACTTCAGAGTAAGTTTGCTTTTAACAGCCAAAGACTAGACTTGATAGACCAGGAGCCCTCAGCAATGAACCAGCAGGGTCTTGGTTCTTTACAACTCTGCCACAGCTTTCTCACTGTGATCATGAGACATCAAAAACAGTCTCTGCACATTAAAGGAGATTGCAGCTAATACCCAGATGAACACTTAAAGGAAAACATAAATATTATAAGAGACATTAAAATTATTATGAGATTATTTTCTGCTTGAGGCTTATTTATGGAGTAGAAAGTTAAATACTACTTTTGGTTGCTTCAGACTAAATTCCAAACATTTCTGCTTTCAGTTGCTTAAATGAGATTACTTCAAGTTTACCTTGGTGTAAATGAGATCTGAATTCAACACCTTAATTCTTTGTTTCTTGTGGGAAGATTGATGAATATTGCTGATTTCATAGTCATGGGGGGGAGGTGGGGCAGTGAGTAAGCAGTGGTAAACACGTCACAGAAAACAGTAAAAAGCAGAAGACAGCTTTAAGTGGATATTGGTTTGCCTTACCAATTGTCTGCCCTTTGCTATTTATAGGTCAAGATTACACACAGCACAAAGATCACTAAACAATGCAGACCAGCCAGCTTTCTCTTGGTTTTAGTTTGGAGTAAATATCCTTCAAAAGCTATATTTTAAGCAAACTTTTTTTCTTCTTCTTTGTCACAGTCAAATTCTCCAGTTCAGGAATTTACAATATTTTCCTTTTTCCAGAATGACACCTGCTGGTGGGAGAAGCATGGATGAATTGCAGATACTTTAAAGGTTTGATTGTTGCTATCCAGACATATTCTCTGAGCATGCTCATCACCCATGTGCAGGCCAGCTGTTGAAACTAAAGATTTGGAAACTGTAAAGGTGCTATAAGATGTATGTTGTAGAAGTGATATAGTTTTCCAGTATGATTTAACGTTTGCTCTTAATAAACCTCAAAGCTACCTAGTACTAAGACAGTGCTTCCACAGTGTTTCAGTGCTGGACACTAGCCCTGTTTTGGGAAGCCCAAAGCATTACTATGTTGGCCAGAAGGAAACCCTCCCTACCCAATGCAAAAAGCTGCTGGGCTGCTTCAAGCTCTCAACTGCAAGTAAAACTGGCTGCTAATGCAACTATTTGTGCTTACCTTCCCAAAAGATTAGATCTCAAACATAAGTATAGTGCACGTTCCTGACTGAGTATGGGGGGACACAACTATGAGAGACAGAAAGCAAGATGTACCTTTGCCATAACTGTGACGGATACTGCTCAATGCACAAGGCAGCGTTAGGCTCTGTAATGGGCTTCCATATTTACAGCTCCTCTGCTGCTGGGTCTGTCACCACAGCCTCCCCTACAACTAAACCAGAGTCAGACCTCAGCTTTTGACTCTTCCAACACATTAACAGCAATATTTCTAAAAGTGATTTCCAATGCTAACAACAATATACAACTCTATTTCCTTTTTCTGAGCTCAGTAACTATCTACTGTCTTCTGTAAAGGCAAGCTGAAGTGTGAGGTGCTCAGGACCCCAAAGAAGACTCTGAAGTTGGACTCTAAACTGTATGTTTTAAACATGACTTATGAAGAAATTGTTGTGGAAAAAAAAAGTTATAAAGAAAATTTCTATATATTAAATTCAGAACTAGAATTCAAAGAAATCTTTAGAAGTATTTACAAGACCATAGGCAAATAAACACATTCAAATATGTTCCCCTTGGATAAATTAATACATAGGTTGTTGTTATGGCATACCTCATTGTAACATCAGAAGGCAAACTTTCTTGTTGATTACACTAGCTTGTTGATGGCAATAGACTGCAATTTAGGAGAATTGGCTTCCACACCTGGATTTACCACGGGCCTTCTTTATGGCTTTGAATGGGTAACTTCACAGCTCTGTTCTTTCAATTCTCCCATCTGTGAAAAGAAGGTAGCATTGCACTATTCTCATGGTTATAAGACTGATTTCCAAAAATTGATTTTATTTTGGTAAATGCAGACACATGAAAAGGGGGTACCTTTCTACAAACTCACTCATAAATAGAGGACACACAAGATTTCAAAAAATAGTTTAGATCTGGAGAGTTTTTGAAACATATTTTTGGCAAAGTTGATCAGAGCTTCAGTCCTACCTATGGTTTTGCATCCTTCTGTTTATACTGTCCTTGTCACAGATATAATTATGACTGTAAAAATCTGGAAACATGGTTACTGCGGTTTATCTTCCTTAACCTCCTTAACAAAGCAATGACTTCACAAAGAGCCCAGCTGCATCTCAATGCTTTCAGAGTAGCCCAGGGTAAGCATTTTGCTGTGAACAGGAGCAGGCTGGAAGCAGGAGACTGATCTAACACCGAATCTGTGATAGCCTGGACATCCCCACAAGGTTTGAGCTAGCTGAAAAGCAAAGAGGAAATAGCAGAAAAAATGCTTGTGTAAATATGTTCCTACCTTTTAGTGCTGGAGCCTGAGGAGCTTTACTGAACCAGGCTTTCTAGCTGCTTCCACTTAGCTCAAGGAGTGTCATCATTATCAACAATTGACCATGACCATCCCCATTTTGTGCTAGAATCCAGCAAAAAGACACTTCTAATTGCAAAGGGATAACACTGCTTTTCATGTCATATTAGAGGTCAGCTTCAGTTTGAGCTCAGGTTATTGCTCACCCGTAAGCAGTCATTCCAGTTTTTATTGCCATGCATGGGGAATGAAATGCATGCACAGGATACAAATAGCCTGGGATTCAAATAAACCTCTGCACAAGGATAAGAGCTCTGAATTTGGCCACATTTTTCTCCTCTCTACATTCTGCCTATTGAACTCACATTGCATAGAGTAAACTTGGAGCTGGGAATACTTTCATATCTCATTCTCTTTATTTCACCTAGGACACTCTTAACTTCAACCCTTTAAGCCCTGCTCTCTGAGAAGATGCGCAAGATGTGTGTGATTGCTATAGACCCTTCCAACTTCTTATTCAGCAGCTATTGGGAAACTGGTTTGGACCAGAGCACTGCAGCTGAAATATTTTGAAGCACTCTCATCACTTCTGGAAATGTGTTTCCAGCATTGTTTCCCATAGAAGTCCTTCCATCCTTTCCCCCACAAAGCAGCATATGCCCCTTGATGAGTCACAGCTCATCCAAACTCCCTTAGCTGCTAAACCACACTATGACCAAGAAGCTCTTCCTCAAAGGCATTCTGGCTCCAGCTGACCTCCTCAGGGACAGCCACAGGCTCTGCAGAAGTGACCTCTAACATCAAAGATAACATTACTTCAAACTGATACACACAGAACAAGAACTAACCATATATGATACCATGGCTTCATTTTCTCACAAGCTTTGCATGTGTAGCTTTTCTTCTGCCTAACGGACACGCTTTTGTTCCCCCTGTAACCAGCTTCCTCCAACTTTAGTTGGTTCTGTACTTCTAAGAGTACTTTCTTCCCCTCAAAAAATATGTCCGTGCATTCCTCTCTTTTGTCTCAAGCTTTCTTTACTTGTCTTACCTACATAATTTCTGTATTTGTAAGGGTCTTTATCAGCATGTACTTTTTAATTTGCCTCAGAGAAATTTGTCTCCTTCCAACCACAGTTGTTTGCAGTCAAGTCAGAGGGAACTGTTTATCTGTTGGGTGCAGTAACTTTGGGCTGCAAGACACTGTGCAGCCCCTTCCCAGGGGGAAATTTGTCCCACAAGGATGAGTACCAGGTAACATACAAGTTTTGGGAATGTCACTTACTCTATATTGGCCTGAAGAGGTCTGGAAGACCCAGTTTCACGACTGGGGAAGTGAGTCCATTTCTTCAGAGTACTAAAGGCTGGCGAATGCTGGGAGTCTCCAGTGTGCAAGGGGATGCAGGGGCAACACTGGGGAGTGAAATACTGTGTAGGGAACCACAGCTCCCGGAAACCTGAACCAACCCATCCATCTGCACGCCTGTTTGTGGGTCAGATCTGATTGCAGACACATGTACGTGCTACTCTCACCACCCTTGAGGAAAGCCCGCTGTGCATCTTCCTGGGCAGAGTCTCCCTGTCCAGACCACAGGGCAGTAGAGAGGTGTACACCACTCTCTCCTTCCCTTTGGGAATGGTTAGTGTTGTATGGGAGTTTGACTGCCAAAAGTGGTACAGACCCAGAACCTCAACAGTTCTCTGCACAGTGGATGTTAAACGGTTCCTGAGTGTTGCATATTTTTGTATTTCTGCTTTTTGCACTGTCTTTTTATCCTTTCCACAGCATTTCCCTTTCTCAGAGTTGTCATTTTACAATCCTACCCTAAACACCAGAATGACACTTGTCGTTCTCCATCTAAAGACAAATGCTGTCAGCCAAAATGTCATATATTTTAAACTCTGGTAAGAGCAAAGCAAGAGAGAATCCACACTGTGAGTACCTTCTGAATCTGCATACAAGACTGCTAAACACTGCAGACTGCACAGTATATAATGTCAGTCCATGGGGGGAAAAAGCATAATTACCTGACCCAAACCAGCAGATAAACTCAATTAAAAAATTGCTATTTCCTACTTTTCTCCACCTCACATTTCCCCTACTTCCATATTTGTCTCTTTCTTCTCAGAGATATGTTTTATGGGGATATATCAAATGTGTTTCTGTACCACAGAAACTCTTCACTGAGATCCAGAAAGGTTAGATTTTACAAGGTGCCACTTTTCCAGTAAATCAAAGTACCAGATTTTGTACAAGGTGGAGGCTTTTCTTTAATTAATTTTTCCCCTCTGCCCCCACATTTACTTTATAGACATTTATTTCCTTCAATATCTCTTTTAAAGCTTTGCACCCCTGAGGTCAGAATAATAGGCCAGTCTTCACACCAATCTTTCCTCCCTTCAAACATAGAGCAACTGTCTTGTCACATGGTTCCTTTCCTCTTCATGAGGTATTCACATATGTGGTTTCATATACCTGTTCTGTCTGAATTTTGAACAACAGTTATCCCACTACCCTGATTAGAGCCCATGAACTGTCCTAAGCTTTGTTCCCCCTTTGGCTGATTATCTGCCATTTCCACACCTTCAGTAAACCTCCAGACTTTGCCCTGTTGCTTGATCATCATTAGTTTATCCAACACAGATTATAGCTCCTCTTCACAGCACAAGAGTCTTTCTCACATTTTGTCTAGATAAGAACTTTTTGGTATTTTTCTCAAGCTTCTCTCACTTGCTTTTACTTTATTCCTACATATCCTGCCTCTGAGAAACAACTTTCTATTCTGATACCTGTTTTTCCTCTGTCCTTGCCTTACCTACCAACATCTTTTCTGTGATGATTACCCATCAAATTAGACAAGATGCTTTTCTCAACTGTCTTTTATCTTTTGTTTGGGATATAAGCTCTAGGTAGCTTTCACATCTGAAACTTTAAAAACTTTACACCTCCTCCACATTTCAACCCCGAGGCTCCTCAATCTGGATGACCTGAGTAATTAAATCATATAGTTTATGAAAATTTTCCTCTTCAAAATCAGAAGCCTTAATTACAGTCCTGTTTCTGTTTAGTCTTATATTTAGTGTAAACACAGTAGACTTGTGAGCACTTGAAATTTCTTTTATTTTTATTCTTCCATAGAAGCCACAGCAGTCCTTAAGTCTAAGGCAAAAGAGTATTGGCTGAGAGGTCATTTGATGCAGTATTTCACTTCCCATGTTTATAGGTTCCTTGAGAAATAGGTCCCTACTTCTGCACACCTTCCTCCAATATCCATCTAGCAAGTCTAAGTCTCACATAGACACATAATTTCCGGTTGTCATTTATTTCTCTAATTATGCTACAGAGATCTCTGTCCATGTCTAGACTATAAAGATGAACTAAGGGCTACAGCAGCCATCTGGAATGGTCTCTACAGGGTCTCTTTTACTAACTTTTACCAAAGCAGTTTTGACACATATAAATTTTGTCTTAGGCCAGCAATAAATACTAATAATCGTTTTTTTTTTTTTCTCCTGAGGAAGAATTTATGACACATTGGGTTTTTTGAGAAAGACAGTATACAATATTTCCAGGTCACTCCCAAAGCAATTGCATCACTGGGCAGCAAAAACCCCAGGGCTGCTGGACTCCTGGCTGCCTTAACACTGGGATACCTCAAAAAAAGCAGTCTCCAGTGAAGCCTTGGGGAAGGATAATCAGAAGGGGCAGCAGCCTGAGGACTCAGTAGGCTTGGGGAGGCATACTACAAAGGTCTGATCTGCCACCAGTCTGGCAGGAGGCAAGGGGAGGAAGCCAGAGAGCTGCTAGCCCACTGCATGGACAAGGTGGGAGCTGGCTATGCTAAGGCAGGGGAGATTTGGGGGCTGGAGGGAAGAGGTGATTTTATCCATTTCATTATTTACTATCATGCCATCAGTTTGATCAGCCCAGCAGAGAGCCCAGGGCTGGCTGGTGGGAGCAGTGGCTGGGCAGCAGCCCCTCAGCTCAGCTCCCTCTGAGGCTTCAATGGAGCTCATGCACCCCAGGGACAGCATTTCCACCCGCACAAGTGTCATTTTCCAACTGAGCATGGCCCCAACCAAAAACTTGTGGCAAAGTCTTATCTGCAGCTCTACCAACTCCAGTTACCAACAAAATATTGAAATCTTTCACAAGTATCAAAAGTGTGAAGTAAGACCGGTATGTAAGCCACCAAATGAGTAATATCTGAAGCAGACTCAACAAGAAGCTTGTGGGAATTTTTGTCCAGCATTAACTACTACAAATTACTTGCCATATCTAGCCAGTTCAGACTGCTGTGCTCATTACAATAACAGGAAAAAAAGCTGAACTCTGGGAGTATTTTTTTTTTGTTGTGGTGTACTGTCACTCACTTTCACTAACACAATAAAAAATTATGCCTGGAATTACAATAGTGTGGTGGAAACTTTCTACAACACTGCAGTGAACCTTAAGGGAAAACACGTACACATGTGCTACAGATATTACGTGCATTTCCAGGAACCTTGTCAAAATGGATCACATGAAAAAAACAAGACAATTAGGAAGAAAATGGCTTCATCAACTTCTTCCATTACTCATACCATAGGGCAGATGTAAAATCAAATCAAAAGTGTTATTTTCAAAAGCCTTTTGAAAATTTGAACATTTGGCTGGACTTCTTACCTTGTCACCTCCATGAGACCCAGAGAAAATGAGCAGTCTGTGATCTTTCGAGAAGGAAAACACAACCTAAAGTATCAAAGTAGTTCAGGATTAGGTCCAAACACCAAATTGTTTAATTCAAGAACAAACCACATTGTACTTTGCAAATGCATCGGCAAACAGAATTAGGATATGATGAAAAAGAAAATTCTCCTTGTGGTTTTGTGCATATCATCCTTGCCACTTTCATAATAGAGGACATAGGCTACCATTAAAGTCAATTGCAAAGTTCCCATTGACTTCAGTAGATGCAAACCAGGCTTTAATATTATGCTTTTCAGTTTTCTTGAGGTTTAAACACCTCATAAAATAAATTTACAGATGAACTAGTAAATGTACACTTACAAAGAAACCTCCTAAGGAGTCCCTGAAGCCATATTTTTAAATGCTGCTATTCATTCAGTTTAGATCAGACAGATTAAGGGACTGTCAAACATAGATCAAGAACAGCAATAAGAAATGCTGAAAATATACTCCAGAAATACAATTTTAAAAATATCATTTGATACATTTGACAAAACAGACTTAGAAGAGGGTTTTATATTATGCTACATATTTCACAAGCTCAGAACACCCTATCTATTTATCTGCCTATCCATTTCAGTGATCTGTAAATGAAAACATGTACCACACATACAGCAAGTTCTAAGAACCCTTTCAAAAACACACACATAAAAATGCAAGAAAATATAATTGAGAAAGAGAGAAAAAATGTAGGAGTGGAGAGAGTCTAACCGATGAGAAGTCAGAAATACTACCATCCAGAGCTGACATTTTCTACTATAGAGCTATGTGCCCACTGGGCATAATTTTTGATCTCGCAGACTTTCCACAAGTAAAACACCAGTTGACTTCAGTGCAAATGAATGAACTGCAGGATCTAATTAAGCCTGCTGACGTTTCAAAAACAATCTCATATGCTGCCTGAATATTTCAGTGAAATTCAGAGATTTTCAAGATAGTTTGCCCAATTCATTGACATATAATTATTTATAAATATTTGTAAGTATAAAGTAGAAATAGAAATAGAAGGTAAACATCAGATGATAAAAAGATATAGGGAAGTAATAATTACCTAATCTGACTTGATGAAGGCTTTATTAGATGGAGTATCATAGATGATGTTACCAAAGAAAGAGCTGTGATTGCTGGATGACATTTGCACCGTCATCTTGTTCCAGATACTACTGGAACAAGCAGAAAGGGTCTTTTGGCAATAACCACTGGGAAAATGTCTGCCCATTACCACACAGGAAGATGGTAGAAGAGGCAAGGATACTGTCCAGCTCTCCAGAACAGACTTCAAATACCTAGACCTGGAGATCTTGTTTTCTTTTTCTACCATGCCATGTTTCATTCAGGAAATACCTTGCACCTTCTCAGCAAGTGAGCTAGAGTTCTGCAGTTAGCACCCACCAGTCCTTCTCAGTGCTGCTTCATCTCCAGAGCAGACCCAGGTAGATATAGAGATGAAGCCATATGAGTGAAAGCACAGGCAATCACAAAACTAGTCAGTGTTTCCATGCAAACATATGTTGGAAGCATACAAAGGTTGCAGAGACCATTTTGTTAATCTTAATTTTAGGATACCTGTTCATGCAGCTTGAATATTATCTTAATCAGGTGTTTTGAATATACTTGTTTTTAAAAATAAATTAATAAATACTATTTCCACTATGTGCATCATACCCACAGAAACCCACCAACTAAGATGCTGCCTTCAGGCCTCCACACACTAGTGGAGAAATGGTCAGTAAAGAATCACAGACCCATGGACTCACTCAAGCTGGGAAGGTCCCTCAGGTTGTTGTGTGTTCCCACCTCCTGCTAAAAGTAGGACTCATTTCACCATTACATGTGGTTGCTCAGGGTCTTGTTGAGGTTGTCCAACTCTCTATGTGCTTTCAGACTAGTGGCAAAGAGAAACTATGCTGGAGGCTTGCCAGCAGCATACAAACTAAAATTTGGGAGCCCTAAGATGCATTCCAGCTTAGGAGGAACTGGCTCCCTATTCCCGGTTCCACTGCAGGGCATCGCTGTGGCTCAAGGTAATGCCCAGGGACAACACTACATGGCTTGCCTCCGTTTTGGCCTCTGGTGCCCCCAGCTAGTGACTGTTCAGTCATCCTGTGAGAACGGTGTATGGAAAGTCTGATCCTGGGAAGGAGCTGTGCAAGGCGGAGAAGATGAAATCTCTGGAAATATTTGCTGTTAGGCTTTAACAAACCTCTATGGGATATTTGGTAACCGTGTTTTTTTCCATGTCTTAAAACAGTCGACCAAACTTGAAAGGCTTTGTGAAGATGGCAAAAGGCACATACCTGATTCAAAGGCAGGGAAAGGCCTGTCTTTGCTCAAAAATACAGAGGTCAGATTTTTTTTTTTCATAAGCAAAAGTCTAGCCTTCTTCTTATGAATAGTTCAACCACTTTTCAACTCAAAAATTTAAAAATCTGGAGACTGACATTGAATAAAAATAAATTTAGCCTAAATACATTCACATTGGCAGAGCTCTGGAAAAAAAAAGCCCTAAAACAGAATATTAAAACAGGAAGCACTAGAAGACCTTCATCATGGCCAGAGCTGCCCATCCTGCCAGTAACATTGCTTGTTAAGCACTTTGGAATCCTTAGAAGTGAACAGAACCACATCTCTGAAGCTGTTGGACTGCATTTCTCTGCTCCCTATTTCTCCTGCAGTGTCGTACTGTTAATCATTGTCATTATAAACCACAGCTGGCTGGTGGGAACACCAGTCAAGTATGTTTTCCTCTGGAACTAAGCTCCAGGAAAATAAAAAACTCTAAATATGCGTTGCATCAGGATTAAAGACAAATTTAGAAGTTTGCTTCCAGAGAAAATGCTGGTACATTTCACTGTATTAACGTACAGGGGAGGGAGTGCCAAAGGACGAGAGCACTCCACAAATACAGCTGCAATTCCATGAAGTCAGAGCAAGCAGCTCCTTGACCACAAGATGAGGTAAGTAAGGGATGTAGTGCAACAGCCTGCAGAACACAAATGGATCTTGCAGTTCTATCTGGGCTGTGAGGCCCCAAAACTAACAATATTAAATACATCATACATACAGTTTTTGTATTCAGCTTGGATTTTATTTGACAGTCCTAAATTCTGATTTTTTTAAAGAGTATTCTTTTTATCATTATTATTATTAAGGTTTGGTTTTTTTCTGAGCTTCCAGTGTGCAATGCTAGTAGCTGGTAAGGGATCATTCAAGGACTCTCCATCCTGTCATACTCAGCAGTGTTTGCTACTGATTTCAGAGGAGCAAGATTTCACCCCACAGGAAATCAAGGTAAGTGGAAAATAATACTCATTTCATTCAATTAAATAGTAAAGCTCACATGTTTTCAGGAGCTCTGTCCACAGACATTTCCTTTTTCTGTCAGAAAAATGCAGTTGGGAGGATATGTAACATAAAGTACAAAAAAAGATGCTGTAACACAGAATGAGACACGGGGGCCAAAGCTGTAAATTCCTTCCATCGACATGGTAATCTGTATTTGTAGAAGGCCAATATTGAGCAGGCAGTGAAAACAGAAATGCATAACCACATCACATCATTCCACTGCCAGAAACATTCATACTAATTTCCACCATCAAATACACAGTATGATTACCTAAAAGCTTTTTTAACTTATAGAAACAAAATCCTCAAGATGGTATAACTTCATATTATCATATTCTGTAACATGAATTTAACATCAAATTGGCAACAATCTGTACCTTGTGTACGAGCCTCGTTCAGGGTCATTAAAATGGAATCAACTCTTTGCAGTAAGTAAACGCTTCTTTTTCTTGGGTTTTATGTTAAAAATTGAAAATTAATCTTGCAAGTCATTTTGAGCTAGCAAAGCAGGATTGACAAAGCAAGCACTGTAGTATGATACCTTTTATTAGGCCAACTTAGAGTTCAAAAGTATGCAAGCCTCCTTGACCACACACAGGTTCATGTATGCAGAACTCCAGGCTGGACCCATAAAATGTATTAAACTACTTGCTTTGTCACTACCTATATATACATATAATATATATATATGTATATATTGCATATGCATACACATTTGAAATGCTTCAGAATAAACTGTTCATTGACACAGGTTTAAAAAACCAACTCTGAAGGATTTCTGTGAGTTGGCATGTAATCTTGCTATATATTACTGGATTTAATAAAGAAAATTTATCAGTACACAAAACAAATCTTCCTTCTGATTTCTAATGAGGTCTCATTCCTATGAAAAAGGTCATAGTAATAATGTTAGCAACCATACATCGTTTACTGTTTATAATAATAACAATGAGAATACCTGGCAAAGATACAGCACAGTGTTTCACATCAAGTGTTTTACAAGGAATAATACAGAGCATCACTAACCTTGTAGTAGCTATGATACTTCAGGATGCTTTATGCAGGCAAGACCCATTCTAAATGGGAATCCGTTCTGCATAAGAATTCAAATGTTTCTAATGTTGTTATGTGCCCCAGTGAGGTGTGTGCATCACCTGCTCAGCTCTGCTCTCCATCCCACAAGCACATAAACAGATCACCACCACGTTATTCAGCAGCTCTCAGTCCACAGGACAAGCCTTCCTCCCCCAGAACAGAAAGGCCAGTGGTGGGAGCTACATACAAAGAACATATTGAGGAACTGTGACAGAGGCAACCCCTCTTCTTCCTTCAAGGTCTGGCACCTGTGAAGCACTTCCTGGATGTTTCATCAGGAGTGCTGTCACACCAGTAAATGCAAGCCATTCGTTGTTACAAAGACTGAAGAATTGGTGTCCCTCAAGCCTTTGGGCTACCAGCACATGTAATGCTTCATAAATATGAGTCTCAATGACTGTACGGTGTCTCTACAGCCTCCAGCTACTGCAGCTCTGCCAGCACGGGCTGTGGCAGTGCCTTGTGCTCTAGTTGTACCTGCCTTGGGATGGGTTGGTGGATCTGATAGCATCAAATGTGGCTCTGATAAAGTCTGCTAACACATTTTGAATGAGTCTGAAGTTGATGCTGCATCTTCTTAGATTTGATCCTGAACAACAAAGGCTGTTTTGAGACCAAAGAACATCACAGATCTGTAGAAGAGCTTTGTCTGGCTATGGCAGTATGCTCACAAAGGATCAACATTTTGATCCTTCTGCCGATGAACTGGGTCATGGGAAAAAAATAATGGTAAGTAGATATAATGATTAATAAGAAATCTGAAACTACCTTTAGAATAAATTTAAGATGTGGCCCCAGTGCTACCCTATCCACCTGAAAATAATATGGAGGATTAGACATGAAAGCTAGAATGTCATTTATCCCTGAGCTGAGGTAATGGCTACTAAAAATATGGATTTCATTGACAGATGATTTACTGAACATGATGACAGATGCTCAAACATGGGTCCATTAAAGATAAAAGCAACATACTTAAATCTCATGAGGAGGAATTTTTTCTTATTGGTAGAGAATGTATGTCAAGACCTTTAGAAAGTTAGGAACCACATAATGAGAAAATAACAAAGAATCAGCACTCGTAAGTGTCTGGCTGAAGTTCCCACTAAATGGGCTTTGATAGATCATTTTTTCCTGACAACAAAGGCATCAGAGAGATTGGCTGGATTCTAGTTCTTCACTACAATCTATGATGAAAAATACTTCCAGTGGCCAAATGAAAAGACAAGGACAGCACTTGCTCCCTGGAAATGTGGGTTTGTTTGCACTTCTAGAGTGAATCTAGTCCAGGGATATCATCGAAGAACATCAATACCATCAGGACCAAAGGGGGAAGGTGTAGATATAAAACTGTTCCAAATATTGGGACATTATGTTCTTTGAAGATGAGAGTTTTATCCATGACTGAGAAGACACTGAAAATTTAAAAACTAGAATTAGTTATTGTCTTGCTTCTGAGAGTTCAAACTCCACTGCCAGCTGTAGTGCCGTCCCTCAGTCAGCCTCAGTGTTTGGTATCAATGAGAGTGACTCAAAGGCTAGCCCAGAGCTGTCCCCCCTTCCTCTGTGGGCCTCAGCGATGGCTGACTGCTGCTACAGTGCTGGTCTTCTGGAAACACGTCTTAGGTGCAGCTGATGACAGTGGGTGGCCTCAGCCCTGTCATTAACAGGACACAAGAAGAGAGAAACAGACACTTCTAACATGTGGTTCTTCTCTCCGAAAAGGAAATGTCAAAAATAGGTAAGATGAATAATTCCCCAGAAGGACCCACTCCTCTCCTAAGGTGATGTGCTTTGATACAAACATTCATATTGCAGACATCTACAATTAGATTAGAAGAATCCCACCTCAGACATCTGCATTTCAGAAGAGGAAAACATTGGAGCCTTCTGGCACAGATGCACCAAAGAGGTGATATTATCATCATAGTCTTACACATCATAACAACTAAAATTTTGGCTCCCTAATCTTCTCTGAGCATTCACAATGAATGTCAAACTGCACATTTGAAAGGAATGTGGCCTGTTTCTCAAGAGGAGAACAGAGATTATGTCCATCGTGTCATACACCTTTCACATATGGCTTAAAGCCTGAGAATTTCATAAAGCTGACCATTAAAAGGAATTACACATATATTAACTACTATATTACTTATTTGCCAACAAACACAGAAAGACACCTATGACAAAAAAATATAGTAACTATGAATTACAGTTATAATAAACTATCCCTAATTAATATATCCAAGCAAACACTAGGAGTGATCTACTACTTTGCCAAGGAACAAAAAAGTAAATATTTGTAAAGTTTGGGGCTGCTTTTCACCTTTGGATATAGTCCTTGCAGAGAAAGTATACATTCTATGATTTAACAGACTCAAAGAAAAATAAGCTTTTAATCTTGCTTTGTAACAAGATTCCTCCATAATATTTTCATAATTAAAAACTAGGAGTAGGCAGGTGAGAGGCAGAGCTGCTCCATGTGAACAAAGAGATGAGAAAGAAAGGCGTAATTGAGGCTCCTACTTCCAGTTCCTACTGCTCAAGCTATAAAACTGCTGTAATGTCTTCCTAAGAGAGCTTTATTATGTTATTTCATAATGTCTTCCAAGCTAGAGTAGACCTAAAGGTTTCCTTTGATACATTCCCACTGAATTAGCATTAATTAGTGATGAAGGGTAAAATAAATGATCTGTTCAGATGACCAAATGTAGATGTCTAAATAAGAGTGAGATGAATTGTCTCTAAGATCCATTGACTGTATTGACTAGTTTGACTACCTCAGGGGAGGTTTAGGTTAGATATTAGGAAAAATTTCTTCACTGAAAGATAGGTTAAGCAGTGGAACGGGCTGCCCAGTGAAGTGGTGGAGTCACCATCCCTGGAAGTGCTCAAAAAATGACTGGGCATGGCAGTGACATGGTTTAGTGGGCATGGTGATGTTAGATCAAATGTTGGACTTGATCTTGCAGGTCTTCCCCAACCTTAATGATTCTGTGATCTATGCTTATACGACTACAAAAGGCATTTAGACACTAAACTCACATGTGGACATCTAGTTACCTAAAAGGTAAATATTTAACATCTCTCCCAGGCCTCACAACTCCCACTGACAGATAGGTGAATTTTCCAGACTACCTTAGTGATGAATGAAATTACCCTAAAAAAAAAGAAAATAGAAATGGTCTTAAAATAGGAGACATTATACTGAGATAAGAAAAAAATTCTACACTTGGGCATTACTTGAAGGACAATAGGTTAAGGAACAATTCTGAGAAAAAAAAATTAATAAACTTAAAATTAATCAACAGTGTCAATTGGTATAAAAAAAAAAAAACCAAAACAAAACAGTCATAATATGATGGGATGTACACCTCATAAGGCATATGAAGAGATCCTTCATTCTGTTTGTCACCAGTGATACTGCATCCAGGAATGCATGAGGAAAGATGGAAAATAAAAGTAAAGCTACAAGAATGGCTGGAGGTCAAGAAAAATAAGTTGTTCTCAATCCTTTTCAAATCAAGATCCAGAAAAGGTACCAATGGGCTTGACTTGCAGCAAAAGAGACTCAGGTTGCAGATCAGGCTTGTATGAGTAACTTGCACATATTAAAAATGTTTTCTAAAATGATTAAGCACTGGATTTAACTGCCTTGAGAGGTTCTGCAGTCTTCATCCTTGGAGATCTTGGAAAGCAGGTTAGTAAAATATTTGTTATAGAGAACATAAGATATTTAATGTGCCTTGATCAGAAGGAAGGAGTAGATGACCTCATATCTGCTCTAGCACTGCTTTCTGTAATTCTGTGATAACAAATCACTGTAGAGACTTGTCTTTGACTAAAACACTATGTCGTGCCCAGGGTTAGAACACTCTATCTTTTCTCATTCTTTTAAATAACACCAGC
>WEIT01038180.1:34007-46111 GCA_013389985.1 Dryoscopus gambensis
CCCCCCTCCGGTTTGCAAGTCGGATCGGTGCAAGCGCAGGCAGTCACTGGCCGGAGGGAGAATTACATCATTCCCCGCTCCAATGATGCTACCTTTCTATGCCGCTACCATGCGCGCAGGGAAACAACCGGGGCCGCGCCTCACACCCCCCCACGGCCGGCTCGGTGCCACCCTGGGNGCGGCGCGGCGGAGGGGGGCTGCAGGGCTCCGCCGAGCCCAGGGCTAAACGCTTCCAAAGATAAATCCAATTTACACGCTCCAGTACCAGCGTGGCTTACGGGATGCCGATCAGTTTGAGTTTATGACGTTTTATGACGTTTCAAGCGCACACTGTACGCTCGAGAAGGGATTGCTCGTGAAAGACGCGAGGTGTATTTGTAAGCGGGGGGTGTCTGTGAAGTTACACCGCGCTCTCCGGGAGGGAGCGGGGACGCGGGGGCCGGTCTATTGCCGGGGAACATGGTCCTGATGGGATTTTGGCACAGGGACGCCGTCAGCGTGGAAGCTGTCATATTGACGGCCCTGGACATTCCATTGGCCAGAGTGGACAGTAAAAATATTACTTTCTTTTTTTTTTTTTAAGGGATATAGACTTAAGTACCGAGGACAAAATCTAAATTTCACACATCGTATGCTTTCCCCAGCGTTACAAGTGCAATGTTATAGGGTTAGAAACTTGTTGCAATATGCTACTGCGTTGGTAAAAAGTGTCTGTGGGGTTTACTCAGTCTGTGAAAATATTGAAGCAGTACTTACCCACTGCAAAGTCAATAAAACTGTATCACACTAAAACCAGCAAAAAGTGCTTTACAAACTGATATTTGTCAAGTATTGTCTGCCAGAATGCAGCAGTGTAAAAATTACTAGCAAAACACCAGCATTTACTTGCTGCAAATTCAAGTAACCACGAAGCCTTGTTTAATAGTACACACAGTTTTTAATGTGTTAATGGTTTGGGTTTCTTCAAAGCGTATTACTTTTTGAAGTCTGGGTGTTTCTATTTGTGCAGAAAATAGACTGAGAAGCTTTGAGCTCCTACTGTTACAAAAGTTAAAAGGAAACAAAGTTGAGCTGCTAAGTCGGCAGTCTGGAATGAGTCAATAGTATCTCCTTTGTCCTGCTAGCTTTCTCTGCTGTGGTGTATCTTTGCTCTATTTCCTCTGCAAAAGCAAATGAGCATTTCTACCCTCAGCACATTTAACAGACTTTATAGAACTCCTGGCTTCTAAATATTCTAAACTACCAATAATATTCCAATGCATCTGCCTTTCCCAGCTATGTGCAACAGTCGTGATACCATCAATGACAGTGTGCTCACTCCTTCAACCACAGAGATACTTCCACATTTTCCATTACCTATAATTAATAGAGCAAATTATTCTTGTTTTGTTGTAGTAAGCCTTCAAAAGGGAACAAATATGCCTTTTTAAAGTACTCCATCATCTCCTGGGGTTTTGGTTGGTTTTGTTTTGTGGGGGGTTTTTTTGTTTTTGTTTTTGTTGTTGCTGTTGTTGTTGTTGTTGTTGGTTTTTGTTTGCTTTTTTTTTTTAATTAAAACAAAACCAAAACCAAAAACTATTGGTCTGGAGACACGAAGGAGATGTAAATAAATCCCCTCTTCATTTACTTGGGGATTCCCTGGGAGTCTCAGAGGGCAAGGAGGTAGCATAGCTGGCTTTTACAACAGGATGACAGGTCCTGACACAGGGTCACAGAGAATCTATGCTTGGCTAGCCCTGTGCTCCAGTTTTGTTTAGCTGGTAGCTAGTCCCTTGAGGGATCAATGTCAACTTAAGCATGCTAACTTCTACAAGCAATGGGTTGGCCAGTGACCGAGGGCTGTGACTGGCTCCTCCAGGGCTCCCTACTTCTGCTGCACTTGGAGATTGAGTGCTGCTGCCAGGCTGCTTCTGTGGCTCTGCAGCTTGTCACAGAGAGAATTAAAGTGGCAACAGTATAAAGCAAGCCTCAACACTGCCTGTTCTCTGAAAACAAAGGGTGGCTAGATGTATTACGTGGATTGGAAAAGCAGCTTGGGTAGGGACATGGCTTAATGACTGAGGCACAGAAACTGGAGCCAACTCCCATCACCATGAGCTAAGTTTCCGTGTACCTCAAATCCACTTTGCCCTTAAATTCTGGCCTTGAATTGGTATTAGTTGTTCCACAGACCTGTCACACTCCCAGAGATAATAAACAAATGTCAATTCAATATCCCCCACAAAAAGGTATTAGATATCAATATACTTTCTCTGTATTACATATGTACATCTTATATTAATCCATTAAAGAACAAGGTATATATATATATACACACATATATGTGTGCATGTGTGTGTGTGTGTGCATAAGTATATGCCCACACACATACACACCTCCTCACACTGACAGTCCCTTCTGGTTTTACTATCAAAACCCACTGGAGATTAGAGTTGGGTTACTAGAGTTCAAAGGAAAGTGAATTTGTATTAACTCACCAAAATTGAAACCTCTATTTTAATATATACAGTATGTAGTTTTTATTCAGTTTTATGTTACAGTATGAAGGTTTTTTAAGTCTGCAAGATCCAGATAAATTTTTTTGTTTATAAAAATGAGGCTTGTTTGTTATTAATTTATCTAACTCTGCTTTTCTTTTGATACTTGAAGTACATAAATGAGTAATTTAGCACACGATTATCTGAATGACCCTTCCTTTCCTTTTTTCACACTTGAAAAAGATTATCAATCAAATCCTGCTGTATTACTGTATATGTGATGAGTCTATCTGTACCATTTGGTGTCCAATACTTTTTAATTTTTTTCGTAGTCTAATTCTGTACTAAGATCCCAGATCTCTTTTTTAAATGCAGCCCTATAATTCCTAATGATAACAAGCAGTTTTCTCTGATCACCATAAAGGCCTATGCTATGGATTTCTACAGCTTTCATTTAAAACTCTAGACACATTTCTATCTTTTCGTTTGTAAAGGGAGTTACTAACTTACATTTGGAAATTTGACTGATTCAGACAGCACAGTCTTCCTGGTTCTGCAAGCAGGCAGTTCCAGTGTTTCAGCTTTTGCACAGTAGCACTTTAACAAGCAGCAGCCATGCATAACTAACAAGACTGCAAGTCCAGTTACTGCTTTTTAGAAGCCTCTACACAGGTCTTATGTTATCCAAAATGTCCATTTCATGTTGTTGCAGCCATATGACAATACTTCTAACAGCACGAAAGTGCAGTAGTTATTTACAATGGATAAGATACAGGGGGAGGAAAAAAAAGTTTTAACAAATGGAGCCTGAGGCACAGGAAGAAAGCAGATCAGCTCCAGCTATCCTTTTATAGTAACCGGTGTTTTATGGAAAGTGGTTAAGAAAGGAAAACCCTCTCTTCCCTCCAGCAGCAAGCCAGTGATGGCATGATACTTCTAACTGAAGACGGATAGCATTTGTGGATAAACCCTTATGCAGGTTTCATTTCTAGTATCTGGAAACAAGCAGTATTGTTTTCCCCAGTTCCTTCTCTTGAACCTACTTTTAGATTCTGGGTCTTACCCTCTAGCTATATTGATGGATGTCTAATAGAACAGTTTTCAAGTTTGGCATTAATGCTTCATAAAAAGTAATATATTCTTATGAATATTTTAAAGTACTGTAGTAATTTTCGTTAGTATTTCCTACATGTACAGTTAGCATTCTGAATATAACATATGTATAGATGATATTAGCTAGTCAGGGCATCGCTCCAAAATATGCACATAATGTGTACACAAGATACACCTAGCATGGGTTCTTAGCATGGGTTATAGGTACAAATAAATACTTCGT
Source organism: Dryoscopus gambensis (assembly GCA_013389985.1). NCBI lineage: Eukaryota > Metazoa > Chordata > Aves > Passeriformes > Malaconotidae > Dryoscopus > Dryoscopus gambensis. Next base: position 37,821 of record WEIT01038180.1, read on the forward strand.
AAAAAATGAATGGAAACTAGGGAGTCAGTAGTAGTTCATTGGATGAGAAATATGCCTTTAGACTCCACAAAGAAGTAAAAAATAAATATGCTGAAAGCTAGGCAACACTAGCTAGAAAAACAGAATATCAAGACCACTGTACTTTTTAAGGACTCTTAGTATCCTCATTTATGTCTGAATGTGGTATTTGCATGAACATCCTTTTTATAAAACAATAAATTTTACAAAGATTCCACTGTATGATGGTGTACTGATTGGCTGTCACAACTACTGACAGAATATTAATTTTGGTAGTCGAAGTTAAATCTATAAACTCCTACATCTGGATAAGTTTTAAAACCTATACACAAGTGAAATTCTCAACAAAACAATTTCCTGACTTACACATTGTCCATCCCTGTTTTTAAAGATTTGTTTCTTAATTTACCTTAGTTTGTCAATTTTACTTTTATCAGTTAGACAGAGGAAAATTAGATGGTCTCTTTTGATTTGAAGTGTATTTCATCTTAATTTTATGACACTAAGGAGAGCGATAAACACTGTAGGCTAACTGGAAGGAGTTCAACATTAGTGCAATCACTTTGGTTTCATAACTCCTACAGATTTTTATCCCTTACAAGCAATGATTTACATACCATTGAGGGAAAATGAAAATGAGGGGGAATCTCATTATGACACTGCAAAGTGTACTTAGTTTCTTCTAACTTGGACTAGATTAAACCTGGCCTATGTGACAGGAAATGTGAAGGGTGAGAGCAAAGGGTGTTTTCTCATAATAGTCATGCACAATTAATGCTCTCTTCACTCAGCAGAGAAAACCAGGCCCAAAATGAGAAGGAGGATATGGGCTACTATTCTTTCACCTTTGCTCCCCACCCCCACCCTCTGGGCTGTAAAGAAAGGATCAGGTTGCACTATTTTAAAAGCTGGTGCAGTACACACACTTCCTCCGTATACTGGCAAGCACTGGAAGAAAATCTCTCTCAGAGCTCCCTGCAGGGGCTCCTACTGCTTCATAACATTCTTTACTCAGGACTGTGACATCTTAACATAGCAGAGTCTTCAATAAAGTGGTGAAAACTTCTCACATAAACATACAATATTTTTAGGGACATATACAAGTAACAGTACTATTGAAATAACTTACCTTTGACACACGGCTTTAAAAACTTTATACTTGAAGCAAATCATAAAAATCAAACTATCACAAGAGCTCAGCACTACAGGTAAAGTAGACCTGTAAATAAATTAAAAGAGAAGTTAAGCAACTTACCATAATTTCTTGAATATGCTTAAATAAACAAGATTGATTAACACATTAAAGAATATAATTGCTCTATCTTTCATCCTACTCTCTGAGCACAGATTGTTGGTTTCTGTTCCTACAGGCACTTTAAGTTAAATCATACTGCCGATGTTAAATCTACATCAAGGTGGAAGATGGATAGTGTTTTGGCCAAAGTTTGGAATGGGAGTTTAAATAAGGGCCATAATCCTGTCCTTGACTCAAAATTTCACCAATGGCTTTTCCATTCTAAGATGGGGACAGTTAAAACTGTCCTACATCTCACTGAATCTCAGAGATAAAATAATGCTTATAGGATGTGCCAATGCAACACATACCAGGGCTATAAAAGTTTAAAATAACCTAAGATCTGAAATAAGTGTTTAGCAACATTTTGTTTACCTGTGCATCTGTCTTTTTCAAAATATAAACTCACAGTTCCCAAAGCAAGGTGCCTACTTAGCAATGCCTAATGAATGTCGAAAGGCTGATCCAACTATGAAGATCTCTCTAAGAGGAGTTCTCATGCCATATCATATCTCCACATAAAAAAAGAAACTCAAAATTATGGTGATTGAAATTCCCACCAGTCTTCCACTCTCTCCACATTAGATGAATGTGAAGAAGAAGACCTGACTGGGAAAGGGCACTAAAAGCCTCATATCTCACTCAGGGATCCTCCTGCAGTAACTGTGGAAGGAAGCCATAGGCCACCTCCTGTTGGAATAGGGCAAGTTTCATATTTGGAGAAAGAGTCTGTGCAAAGCACTGCAAAAATGCTGGGCTGAGCCAGTGGCACTCAGAGGCTAGAAGAGCTGTATCAATCTGTCAAGTGGCCTCACAGTGAGAAGGAATAAATCCTGTTTAATCTTGCCTCAGCCACTATTACCTGAGCTCTGAGAGTTTTAAAGGAACAAGATCTCATTCCAGGCTTAAAAGAAGCTTGAGGTCTACATCTAGGTACTACAATTGTAGCTGTTAATAGTACACAATTTCAACATATAGACTGGGAGATATTTCATTTGAAAGCAAGAATGAAAATAATGACTGGTTGTGTCATATGACAAGAAATTTACAAGTAATAGCGAAACTGTCCTTTTCTCATGCATAAGAGTCATCATTCTAGAGGGAGAGCCTGCTGGAAATAGGCAAGAGGCACATAGAAGTTTAATGGAAGATGCTGATCTGGATGAGTCAAGTCTTCATCAAATAAGAAAGCAGTCTCCTGTTTACTTTCTGATGCTGTGTAAATGAGTGAATCAAAGCCCACACATTCTCTTGCAAATCATGTCACAAGGATTCTACGTCTCTATGCCCCTGAGGTCATGAGTGACCATGTACTGACCCCTGACAGACTCCTGCCGCCTTTCCTTTAATTCACCTCCCTAACCACTTGAGCCCCTGTGAGTGCTATACATTGCATGCTTCATATGCTTCCTTTCTTTTATTTTAGCAATCTATACCCCGCAAAAATTTTCTATAATCTTATGTGTTTCTTTACAGCCTTTCTTGTATTGAGAAGTTTCTCAATACTTAAGCAGATGTGTTAAGGAATGAGGAAAAACATAAAAAGTTAAGATTATTTCAGGGAGAGACTCAGCAAATTTTCAGAAAATGGAATAGGGTATTTCAAATAAAATAAGATTGTTTTCAAGTGGATGAGGCTGATGTTTATATTATTAGTAAAACTTCTGCCAAAAGGGGAGGAAACAGTAACTGTAGACAGTAGTTCAAAAGGAAGTTCTGTCCAGACCAAAAAAATTAACTTCTTCTTACAGAGTATAAAATATGTAATCCATGCTGAACTTCTGCATATGCCACAAATACTGAGCCATGAGTGTGGATTGTTCTTTAAAGTGTCCAACAGCCTTAATACTAAAACCCATACAGGAAAATAATTATGACAATAGCACTCACCAAGCACAAAACTGAGATATTCTTTCATTGAAACTCCTCCAGCTCTAACAAAGACAGCATTCAAAAAAAAAAAAAATTCCAAAGACCACTGTAGATGCTGGACATAGACTGATTCTTGAGTTAAAGACAGACATCCGCTAGCCAAAAGGAGTAACTTGAACAAAGGAGAGACTTTCAAGTTTCAGAATTTCAAGTTGCAGACTTCTAGTTTGAAATTATCTATATTTTCACACATCAGTAGGTTCAGAGGAGTTAGAAATATCCAGGATGTGTAATGAAAACAATCTATATCAGTGGATACAGCATGAACATGATAACGTATGTTTTCCAAGCCTAGAGCAATTGTCAAGCAATTGCTATTTGTCAAGGCAACACACTTGATAGTCAGGGTCATCTAACCCTAGGTCGTCTCCTTCTACCTTATAGTGAGGCAGGTCTGAGTAACTCAGCTGCCCAGCTTTCTTTAATTTGCTCTGAACCCAAGCTGCAGATGCAGGATTCCCTCACTGCACGCAGCCAGAGAGCCGAGGGAGGTGGCGGTGACAAGGGCTCAGCTTCTGCACCGCGATGGCTCAAACAGGCAACAGCTGCTGGGGTTTTGTTCCGAGGGAAGGAGGGCCCGCGTGGGTCAGAGGGGACTCCTGGACAACTGATTATTAACCAGGGCTTTCTAAAGCACTTGCAAGGCCCATATTGTGTTTGTTTAGGACCCAGAACTACAAGTGCATGTTATCAGCAGACTGGGTGAATTGGTTTCTGTCTCTGAGTTCAATTATCAATTCTAGCTGCCTTTTAAAGCAGAAAAGAGAAAAGCCTTGTCTTATGCAGCCTATTTTGGTCCAGTTTTACATTTCCTTTTTTTCCTTTCATTTTAAAGACCCTTATTAAATTAAACATATCCTCTTTATAAAATATGATCCTTTTTGCTATCTAGATTGTGATTTCATACCTGCACAATTTTTATTTAATCATCTGTGTAACAAACTTCTTAATTTTTACACTTTATGACGGAAAATTTAATGGCTTCTCTTTACCATGACTTTGTCTTCCAATTATAATTTATAAAAGTGTGCATGTAGATGGAAAATGGAATTCAATTAAAGTGTAGCAAAAGAGCCCTTCATTTTTTTGTTAAATGAAATAGCTATAAATGTAACATAACATGTAAGAAAAAAAAGTTAACAGAACGTACTGCATTGAAAACTGATTTATTCAACAAGGATGAATCAGAATCACTGCGAGTTCGTGAACTTAAGTGATTGTTTCTGGTTAGCATGACCTTCAAGACTTTACAACCAGTACATCTCATCCTCAACAGATTTCATTCATGGACCTAATGAGAAAAAATGAAATTACCTGCTTTTTCATCTCCCAGTGGATTTTTCAATTTTGAACATACTAGTCGTTAATATAAAGTAGATGAATACATTAAAAGAGAAAATGAAAAGTTATCAGAAGCTGGTTCCACATTCTGCAGGTTATAATTCCAAATGCTCTGCCAGTGACTTCCAGCCCTTCCATTGTTTGACTTTATCTAAAACTTTGGCATAAAAAAATATGTGGCATGGTATTTTTATTGTGTTATTTTAAAATACTATAGTAAATTTAACCTTAATACTGGCTGCCCTAGTTTCATAATTAATTTTAAGTGGTCTTGTTAAAAAAATAAACTTTTTAATTTAAAGAAAGCATACACAGAGAACTCATTAAACACATATTAATCATTCCAGGAGGCCACACAAGTAACAGAAAATGTGAATTCCTCCTTTCTCTTATAGCCATTTAGACTATAGTATGTTCAAACCAGAATGGGTCTGCTGGTGTACATACAAAGCTAAAGAGATAGAGCCCTGGCACAGAGGTTTGCCTTCATTTCCTCGATACCTGAGGTGTTAGAAGTAAGAAGCCAAACAGGCTTTAATGCACTGGCTGTTCAGGTGCAGATTTACCAGCAGCAGGAGCGAAAGGATGAAAGGATGCTATGAAGAGCTCTAGATCCTTCCCTGTTCCTCCATCCATTCTTCTCCTCCTCAAGCCATAGCTGCACCTACACCTATCTGCTGAAAACTGGATGGACTTTGGGCTAACCAGGGAACTGAACATAAGAACTGACCGTCTTAATCTCTGCTAAAAATAACGACTTCCCATTAAACTTCCTTGTCCTTGCAAAGTGACTTAGAAGGATAAACCTACTGTCAGGACAACTTCCCAAGTTTAAAGGAAGAGAAGGAAAGTTATTTCCGAGAATTTCCTAAGGTTGTGATCCTGGCTTGCTGCATTTTGGAATATGACTTACAGATTTGGTACCACAGATCTGTGGATTTGATCTATTCACTTAAGAAGGGTCAGAATGAAATTCCTCCTCCTCCAAAACTACTATGATGGAAACAACACTATCCCATGGATTTTCTATTAATTTTCTAGCTCTTTTCTTTGGCAGGCTCAAAGATTTCTTCTCTGTAATAAAAAGAATCTGAAGGCCAGCATAAGGAACAAGAAAAGTCACTATTCAGAATTACAACGGTAGCAACAAGTTTCTGGAGAGATAAAGATGAATAAAGTTTGATTTAAGTAAGGGCAAGGTTAAGTGAAAAAAAAGAGGAGAGGTAGAGGCATTTCATTAACATATGTTATAAAATCTTTGAAATACTACAGACACTGAAGTCAGCAAAGCAGAGAGTGCAGTAAAAGGAACAAGAGTGACTAAGGTTGACTCTAGTTGATTGAATTTAAAGAAGGTTGACTCTAGTTGATTGAATTTAAACAGGGGAAAAGTTCTGAAAATATTTTGTTACATTTTTGCAAAGACTGAGACTAGGTCATGAATCATAAACAAACTTTGTTTTAAGAATACTGGAGAGGTCAGACTGGTTCAGGCCAGGCATACACTTGGCCCATTTACCTATCTCCAACAGCTGACATAAGCCAATTCTTATCAAAATATTCTTTCAGTGAACAGCAGGACCAGGACAAGCACATTTAATAATGCCCATAGATTCCACCATCCACCTTTGTTTTAGCTTGGAGGGTTTCCTGAACCTGATGTGGTTTGTCCAGTCAGTGATCTTCACTAGATATCTCTTCCAGGGCCTTGTGCAGTCTCTTCTTAGATTGTTGTGAACTTCTTTAATCCATACTGTTTTTAGTCAAATAATGTTGTGAGTATAATACCCATGAACATATAAAGTAATATAATTTATGGTATTATTTGCTTTGAACATGCCTACTGTTAGTGCCCTCTGATGCACCCTTATTTTTTTATTGAGAAGGTGAAAAGTTGATCTCTGTCCATCCTTTTTGTTTGTGACTTTAAAACATTTATTGCAGTTTTGAAAAAGGAAATTTTGCTGTTTGTTAGAGGGGTGCTGTAGTTACAGTCTCTGAAGAAGACTGCATTGCCCCAGGACTGGAAATCTATTTCTTCTTAGCTCTGCCAGTCAACTGCCAGTCTGCCTGCTATCTGTGGCAGATGCTGAAGCTGCTATTGCAAAGAAGTCCTTCCAAGATCCTGGGGAACTGGAAGCTTAGATGAGCACATTCTGAGAGAGCCATTCTTTTCCACTGTTAGGGAAGATGCATTAGAGGAAAAGATGCAGTCATGCATATTGTGCTCTTAAAACCCTGCTGGTCTTTCTGCAAGCAGAATCTAAAAGAATAGTGGGGAGTGGAAATAAAGAGAAGAAAAATTGCCAGTCCACAGAAATCAGCCCATTCCAAGAAAATTACTTGCTAATAACTAAAGCTCAAGGAATCAATGTAAACTGTATCTAAAATCCAAAGCAGAAAACTGAAGCTAAAGTAGTTCAAGCCTCCTCTAAAGGAGGCAGGCATTGTTTCTAGAGTAGACCTTAAGTGGGCACAGTTAACATCAAAATAAAAACAGCAGAAGCTTGTGAGAGTTTGCTATTATTTCAGTAGGAGATTCATAACTCATGCAGTATACTCCCATTTTCCCTGCCATGTGTTTTACAAGACACACAAATATTTCTCACGCAGACAGAAAAGCACAGTTCCTATCAGTAAAAAATTATACAGACAGGTAAGACAGGTCTCCATTGTTAGGTAAAAATATAAACAAAAGCCTTTCCTAAATCTTACAACAAGTTAAGGTATATTGTACAGAAGAAGATAAGCAGCTGTTGCAGAAAAATGCACTTTTAGAGAAATTATGTAAACTCCACTTAGTGTCAAAGTTATTAAACAGTCCTGTACTATTGAAGTAGAGGAGGTTAAGGGAGACTGACCATGCCAGGATACTCAAACAGAAAGTCTTTTCATTTAGGATTGTGAGTAACTCTAGTTAAAGTAACTCTATTTGACACAAAACGATCTGTACTGTTGCAAAATAGTTTCTGTCAGCAGATTTCACCCAGGCAACGCCCTGTCTATCAGCTATAATCATACAGGGTTTGGCTGCAGGATCTCACTCATATTTCTGAAGAGTATGTCTGGCTAAGCAGGTAAAGAGGATGTACTGAAAGTTTCAAAATACACAAAGATTTAAAAAAAAAGGCACACAAAGCCCATGTTATAAACAGGTAAACAAAACATTTTGTCAGGAGCTCTCAGCATGCCTCTAGTTAGAACAGGACACCTATTTGTATCTATTATGAACAAGCACATATTTAGAAGTCCCCGTTTGAAAAACGTGACTCTGGAAGACAGGTCAGTGCTATTGACTCCCTGCTATGATGGCTAGATATGCTGAAGGTTAGAAAGGCTCAAGGCTCTAACGTTATCAGCTCTAATCCCAAATGTTTCCTGCTTCTGATTGGCTTAACTTAGAGCTGTATATCACATAAAAGTTCCTGAGGATGGTCTTGCCCCTCACTGGCTTGTTGACAAAAATATATGATTAAATATCACATTGACTATTGGTACTTGTTTGGGAAGTCCTCCCACAAAAAACCCCAAGTTTATTTATTGTTCAAGGCAGAGAGTACTGATTCTGAAATATTTATATGAAGAGAAGGCATCTCCTGAACAACACAAAGATTTTGAACATGAGCAAATCCCTGTCTCTGAATAGATCCGTCTGTCACCCAGACCCTTGGTACTTCAAGGTATGAAGGCGGCACTGTAATGAGTA